>JAOXJP010234108.1:0-24248 GCA_025762735.1 Platanus orientalis | reverse complement strand
TTTTTTTAATTCATGGGCCGGCTTGAAGCCCAGTTTAATGCCCGATCAATTAATTGGGACTGGGCCCGGGCCTAAATTTAATAAAAATTTACGGACCCAAACCCCAACCTGAACCCGGTCTATAATTATAGGGCCGGGCTTGAGCCTACCATGGCACGGCCCGAGCCTGGTCCATGCCCACCCCTAATCCTGTATCAATGAGAATCTTAGGTAACTGTCCAAAAGGGGTTCACATGTTAAAGACTTCACCCACATCTCGTGAAAGTTGTAATCAAATAGCCTCTTATCACACACTTGGATTTGGTAAGGCAACTTAAAGAATGCCTAAAGTAAGGATGACATTAGGGGCTGACAGATCAGTGCCAAAAAGTGAAAAGCATCCTCTAAAAAGTGTATATCACTTTTACGGCGCTGGTGGTCAGCCCCTAATGTCATTCTTACTATAGGCACTCTGTAACTTGCCCTACCAAATCCTACCCGCCTAACACATGGTCACGGTCACAGCAAGTACTACTTTAATTCTAATTTAATTTGGAAAATTTGGAACCTCAATAACGGGCATACAAGGAAAGAGTTCAATACATGATATATTGTATACTCGGATTTCATGTATAACAATATAGCAATCTTGTGAGCGTGGATTTAATATATTGGTACTTGAAACCTGTATTAATGAGAATCTCCTGTAGCTATCCAAAGGGGGTTCCACATGTTTGCGACACCACCATATCTGTTTATGAAATATTAATCTAATGACACCCTACCATGTGGTCATAACAAGTACGTTTTTGGATTATCCATTAATTTGAAAAATTTGTTACTCCAATTTTGGACATATCAGGAAAGAGTCAAATGTCTGTTTAATTGTCCAATTTTGGACTCCAATTTGTAACACCATGAGGTTTAAAATGGAATAAATTGGGCGAGACTTTGTTAAAATTTCAAAGTCCCATCAATTTTATTCCATGTGAAGCCCCATGGTGTTCTAGACACCATCCTAGACGGGGACAGAACATCTACCCTCAAATACTAAATCAAATTCTCATCCATTTATAAAACTATATGTACACATAAAAACTACTTTATTATTATTATTATTTTTTGGTAAAGATAAAAAACTACATTATTTGAGAAAGAGAAATGCTTGGAGGGAGATAAGGGGCACACCACATCATTTATCATTCCTCCAACTTTGTTATGTATCAATACATATCGTTGGGTTCCTCAATGGACCCATTTCCCCATCTTTACGATGTAAGATGTAAAAAAGAAAGTAAATTTGAATGTGAAGGTAGTTTATTATTATCTCTAAAGGAATGAAAAACCCATTTAAATAATAAAAATTGGACTGAATAATCTCAAAAGACACACATAGAGAGAGATGAAACTTAATAAAGGCGTTGCAGCCCAAGATGACATTGTTGTTAGGCTTTTACATTTGAATTCATAGTTATAGCAAACCTTAACATCCCAACCAACTTGTTATGGCCAGATTTTTCTCTTTGTCAAAATCGTATAGCACCTCAATCATCACGTAACCAAGGTTAGCCTTTCAGCCATCTGAGTCATCCAATTAATCTATCGACATGCCCCATATGCATTGATTACTCAGCTATTTTGGCATGTATGCCGTGTCATTGAAGCAGGCTTCAAATGACTCTGGAGTCCTCCACGCTCCGTTTATACACCCATCGAAGGTCATGACACCTTATCTGTGCGCCATATCTTTCCAAATAAGATCTCGCCCTAGAGTCTTACCATGCCACTATCGTGGCTGTTCAAGACCAAGCTAGGATTTTGCCTAGCACAAGGATAAAACACACTCGAGCACACCAAGACAATGAGATATCCCACTTAGCTCCTCACGGGCTGCCACTATTACATATCGCATGCTAGTAATAGCTATGTGAGCTAACCTTCACTCTTAGGTGAATGCATAGTATCACCCCACTAGGCTCCCAAGCATTGTCTTATGAGAGAACCCAACCTCTAAGAAAACTCATGACATCACTTTTGTACATGTTAAGAGCTGCCTCCAACCCATGTTGGAGAATATCTCGCAGTTTAAGCTCATGCGGACTAAGAGTATGCCACCTATGCATAACTACAATCCGTCGTACCCACTATGCATTGGCATGCCTTCAACCCATGCCAATGACCTAGGTGTCTCAGGACACTCACCCCTCCTTAATGTGTATATTAAGTCTTTCTGGGATTTTCATAAATGAACATCACCGAGTATTAAAAATCATACTATACCTATTTTCAAAAATGCCATCATGCCACACGTTAAGTCACCAGTGCCCCATATCTCGATATATTAGTTAAAAGCTGCTTGCATGACAACCATCAATCTTTTGTTGATAACTTTGACCTCATGATTAATACAAGTTACTAGACTTTTCAACCACCTGCCTATGTAGCCAAAGTGTCTCCTTTGTAATTACAAAAAATACATGAATTTGAATCTTCAACATTTAGTAAAATACATTAACATGCAACTATTTTCAAGACGCAACTTGTTGTAAAAATAAAAACTAAAATCGAATTTAGATGAGAATTTTAATTCTTTATATACCTATAATCGCTATAGACACTTGTTATTACATGTAAATGTAATTTATTTTACTGGAGAAGAGCCGAGAGATTGGTAGCCTTGTTTGTAACCAAATCCTCTGCAATAAACTTAGAGTACATTAAAGGGAAGTTATTGTTAAAGAATGACATGTGGTTAAGAGAGGGCCCACTTTTAACTCTAAAACATGACAGGTGTAAAAAAACTCTCATCTAAGCTTAAAATACAGTTTCCATTTAACGTATTTTAAGCTTATTGTTGTAAGGGACTTGCTCTCGGACGAGAAATGCAGTAGTACGTCGAATCATCATATTACCGTATAATATTACACGCACGTTTTTTTAATTCCTTGGGCAGTGAAGAAAAGACGCCTATGTAGAGGAGAAAGATTCTGCTGTTCTGTTCTCTCCTCGGTACTAATTGGAGCATTTAAGATGACGTAGACTTGCCTACAATGAGTATCGTACGCCTGTTCAACCTATCTTGGCTACACATTTAACTGATTTTATTTTGTATGCTTTACTCCAATTATCACTGCTTTAGCTTAAATAATAAAGCTATCTAGGAGAAAAAGGAAAGGAGAGAAAGATTAAAACAAATAGAAAACGAGGTTATAAAGTTCTCTTTTCAAGGCAAATTCTCCTATGAAATGACATGTCTCTCGTCGGTGCCGGGCTGAAATCGTCTGTACCACCCCTATGATGGGACACTGAATGGAAGAGGGGAACATCAATTCATTTTTTTTGAGGTTTTTGATTCCTCCTCTTGATTGTCCCATCAGGGGATGTGGCACAAAGGGTTTCACACCGTATGTGCCACCCCCTTTGTGACACTTGAGGGTCAAGACAGGGGGGGATCATTTCACTTTTTGAGAATGTCACATCACCCCTAAAAAGTGAAATGACCCCCCTTTGTCTTGGCTCCCAAGCAGCATAAAGGGACCGGTGTAGAGGTTATCACCCCACTTTCGGATGATATCTTCTTGTTTCATAAGACAAATTCTTAGCCTTACAACTGAACTTTACCCGATGTTTCTTTCTCCTAAAAAAACATAAAACTCATAATGTTTGTTTTTATTTTGGTTTTTTATTCATTTTTCTTTTGGTTAGGAAATGGTAAGTTTGGATGATTTTGTTTTGGAAGAAAATGTTTTGTCATAAAAAAGTGTATAGTGTGTATGTTGAATGATATGTGTTGTTTTTGGTGTTAAAAGCATCCCAAAAAATAAAAAAATTGAGATGAAAAATTAGGTGGTAAAAAAGAAACATCAAATTTAAAAATCTAATGTGTCAAAAAATGGCAGTTTATAGAAGTCTATGTCAATACAGCCAATCATTTCCCTTCTATTTTTTGTGTTATTGTGTGCTATTTTACTATAACGTCACACCATCATGCAACACGTCACACGGTTGTAGTTAAGCATTTTGGTTAACCATGGTTAACATTGGTTTGCTTAATTGAAAGGCAAAACAGCCTGTCGGAAGTGAATTTTACTCGAGAAGGTAAAATGATTATAAAAAATTTGAAAGCTCGATACGTTTTTCTTGTGGCTCCCATTTCCTTGATGGAGTCTTCACACTATGGTCGTTTTCTTGTCGAAACTTTCAACGAATACATACCAGTTTGGTTAGTCGCAACCTCTCTCTCTCTCTCTATCCTCGGTTCAAATCAAAATAAGAGACTTTAAAATTTACATGATTCAGTGATGTACCTATGTCCATAGAAGAGAAACAAGCTTTTTTAGCTATGAAAATATAAATCTGTACAAGAATATGTTTAGCTCCGAATCAGAAAACTCACACCAAATCCTTTGCACATCTTTTTCTTTATCACACTCTCAAACCTGAAGAAAATCTTACAAGAAGCCTTTGCAGTTGCTCCTCTCCATTTTCTTTTCCTATTTCCTTAATATTTATGTTAGGGTTTTCAGCATAGTGGATGTAACGTTCAAGATTACTCGTTAAGGGAGTTTTTACTTTAACAAAATCCTCACCGTTGGATCTTAAGATAATCCAACAAGCTTTGGAAATAAAGACAAACATAACAACAAATATGCAATTTAACAGGTTGGACTAATTTAATTATGAACAATTTAATGGTATAAACGGAGCTATTCGATCTACTGTAGTTGTGAAGATTGAAAAGGACAGCATCTATTACCACCAAAATATACAACCTGAGTCCAATGGACAACATTCTCTAAAATTACTCCAATTACCCTCTAGGTTTCTAGGCAGTATTCGACCGACCTTGGGGCCTGGGATCTTGGGGCATTGCTGATGATGGAGGTCCGGGTTCTGTCATGCAATGGGCTATACGGTGGAATATGAGATTTTCGAGTTGAACACCTTTTCTGATTTTTGTTTTTGTTGAAATGGAGTTAAAAAATTTGAGATCCTTAGTATCCATGAATGATTCTTTCCCGCTTTACCATGATCCTTTTTCTTTACAATTCGATTTTCTGATCTAAGAGTTCGATTGGTAATTCAACAATTTGTAGTAGGATGCCTTTTCTCTGTATGTGTTCCATCTATTTTAGAGCTAAATGATCATATCTTAGACTAGCACTATCTGCATTCTTCAACTTTTGATATTTTGAAGTAGCAGGAGGCCATGTTTCAAATATCTTTAAGTTGAGCTATGGGGATTTACAGTCTCTGAGCTTGTCCATGAGCCCTGGTTCACAATCGAGCTATGTCACTACTCCACAGCAGATTTCTCCTATTGCAACTAAGTGTGTTGCCATGGAAACAAAGAAGTGAGGATCTGGGAAGGTGGGTCAGCACATCTCAGCGAGATGGCGAACTCAAAAGCGTCCAACTGCACGGTTGCGTCCACCGGCGAGACTGTGAGCTCAAGGAGATGCAACCAACAATTTCCACCGGCGGGACTGCAAGCTCAAGGAGATGGCGGCCGGCGATTTCCACCGACGAGACTGCGAGCTTCAGGGTCTGGATACCGGAGATCCTTGATTCGAACCCCGCTTTTACAAAACTTAACCCACAGACTTAACCATGCTCACAGGTTACGCTATGAAGTAAGCATTTTCATGTGACGTGTTACACGGTGGTGTGACGCTACAGGAAATCCGCTTTGTAACGGTAAGCTTGGAGTTAGATAGACGTTGACCAAAAAGGATTTACAATATATGCAAAAAAAACAAAAAAAAAAAAAAATGCCCTATACCATATCCACCTGACCTGATATCCTCTGCAACCCCTCCTCTGTGATGCACGAGAGCCGAGGCAGAGGGGGGAATCAATTCACTTTTGGAGTTGTCACTTCACCTCCAACAAGTGAATTGATTCCCCCCTCTGTTTCGGCTTCCAAGCGTCACAGAGGGAGACAGCACAAGGATACAATTGATGGCCAAAATCAAATGGATGCGAATTTTAGTTAAAGACGTACGTAAAAGAAGAAGCAAGGAAGTCTTTAACTATAGTCTCTTTAAACGATGATTGATATCAAAATACTAAAATAGAAAGGAAAGAATTACCTTATAATAGCAATAGCTTGTTGATGTATAAGACTACAACTATGAATGAACTGGCTTGAAATCCTCTGTGAGGCACTCAAGGGTCACACAAGGGGGGAATCAATTCATTTATCAATCTGAGTCACTAGTACCGGGATATCCGATAAACAGGGATTCGTCTAATGAGCTGGATCCCAAGTGGTCTGTCCTCTAAAAAAAAGTAAGCGGACTATCAAAAAGGGTGTCGAATATGGGGCATCCGGATTGGGCAAAGGGATGATCACGGATATGGGTAGGGATTGCAGAAAGTTCAACATGGTTTAGTGCACACATTGAGTCTTGGAAGAATTCTCAGGTAGTAGGGTGAAGGTCTCTGTGGGTCATAGTGATATGTGCACCACTGTTGGAATCGGGCATAAGGATCATGGGTGTAATAAGAGTGCGGGGGTCTGTAGTAAAATCTTGGATGAAGTCTGTAGGGTTATGGAAGGTGATGAAGGCAAACTGTGCTTCGATAGGGGTGAACATTGCTTGCCATACTGGGAGAGGGTGGAACCAAATGAGGAGGGTTTTGAAATGGGATAGGTGAGGGGGAATAACAGGGTTGACAATGGCTTGGGTAATGTATGTAGATACAAGGGGAACATAAAAAATGAAGGCAATATGGTAGTTTTCAAAGAGATACCAAAAAAAGCAGAGGGCTTCTTTAGGGAGGTGATAATATCTGTGAATGGTGAAGGGAGCTAGGAAGGAGTACTAGGGATGAGGGATATGGGTGAAGATGCGGCAATGGCGTCTGAGTTGGAGGGCAAGATAGGTATGAAAGTTGTGGGTACTACGGTATTCTGGATGTATGACATGAGAGTGGATTGGACATCAGGAGGAAGATGAGCTATGAGGGTTAGAGGATCATTGGGAGGAACTGAAATAAGGGGGCAAAGAAGAGCTATGGGGGCGGGTTGAATTGGCTGGAAGAGGTGAGGTTTGCGTGAGAGGAGGTCAACAAGGCCATTGTGGATCCCTTTAATGTGTTTGACTTGGAAATTCCATTGGGAAAACCAAGCTGCCCAGCGGAGAAATTGGGAATTGGGAAGAACTTTTTGCTTGAAATATAACATTCGTGGGAATGTGGACGAATCCATTTCCACAGTGAAGGTTCTTCCTGTAAGGTGGAATTGAAACTTTTCTATGCCGCGTCTGATTGCAAGAATTTCCTTGAAAGTGGAGTGGTAATGAGCTTTTATAGGAGAAAAAGCGCTACTACTCTTATAACCGCAAATATTTATTTTGCTGTTAACTTCTTCGAGGAGAACTGCACCCCAATAGGAGTCGCTGACATCAGTGTGGAGAATACGGGGAGAGGAATGACCTGGAATATGGAGGGGAGGAAGATTTCTGGAGTGAGCTTTTAGGGTCTTGACTGCTTGGAGGTGACGGGGATGCCAGGGAGGAGGGTTTTTTTTTTGAGAAGGCTGGCTAAAATGGACCGAGGTTTGGCAATATGAGGGATGAAATCGGCCATGTAATTAACAAGGCTCAGAAATTGCTGGACAGATTTTTGGGTGAAGAGTTTGTCAGGAAAGTTTAGAATGGGGGTGGAGATATGGGGTTGAAGAGAGTATTGGCCATCATGAAAATGCATTCCTACAAAGTCAACTTCAGTTTTTCCAAATTCCATTTTTTTTCTGAGAGCATGATGCCGAATTGGTTTACAAGGGTAGCAAACTGATGAAGGAGATGGTGATGGGTTTTAGGAGTAGGAGAGAATAGAAGGAGGTCATCAATGTAGATGAGAATGTTTGGAAGAATAGGTTGGAAAATACGAACCATGGCTTGCTGGAACAGCGAGGGGGTGGTTGTGAGGCCAAAAGGAAGGACAGTCCATTGGAAATGGTGGTTGGAAATAGAAAAAACAGTTTTGGGGCGATCTTCAGGATGAATGACTAATTGCCAGAATCCAGATTTGAGATCAAATTTGGAGAAATTTTTTGCACCTTGGATGTGTTGAAACATGTCAGCCCTCTGAGGGAGAGGAAATTTGGAGTTTGCAAGAAAGCAATTGAGTGGTTGGTAGTTGATTACCAGTCTGAGCTTCTGTTTGACCTGTTCTGCCCTTTTGTTGACATAGAACGCTTCACAGGCCCAAGGTGATGATGTGAGTTCTATGAGTCCTTCTGCTTGGAGATGATCTAACTCTGTGGTGGCTTGTTGGTACAGGTCAGGGGCCATACCTCGATGGGAGGCAATGGTAGGGTTGACATCTTCATTGAGTTTAAAGGGAAGATGAAGAAAAAATTCTTCAATTTTTCCACAAAGGTTGGGGATGTGAGAATGTGGAATGAGAAGTGGCACAGGCAGAGGTAAGCATTTGGATAATATGATCATAGGACAAATGGTAGAGGTTTGGGATATGGGTCTAAGGCAAAAAATGTGGGGGAGAAGTGAGCCCGTGCTTATTCCAGTAGAGTGAGGGGAGTTGGTGAAGAATGTCAAATCCAACTAACAGATCTTTGCCAGTGAGTTTACACCCAAGAACTTGGTGTTGGATTTTGAGATTAGGGAAGATTTGGATAAGGATGGGTTTGCTGATTTTGGTGATTTGGAAAAGGTCTCCATTGATTGCTCTGAATGTAAGCTTAGTAGATTTCCAGTGAGTGTCTGGAAGAAGATGTGGATTTATGATGGTGGCAACAGCTCCTGTATCAAAATATGCTATGACCGGGATTGGTCTAGCAAAGGGTTCAGGGCAGATAGTGATTTGAGCTGTTGGAGTTGGCTAGATCAGGTGTGAGGGGGCAATCAGGTCAGCATTGTACTGGGCCGGTGGTTCAATGAGGTCTTGAACTACTTCTTCTTCAGATTCATCTTCAGTCGAAGAATAATAAGGAGCAACCAACAGGGAATCTGGAGAATATGAGTCTTCTAGGGAAAATTAGGACTCAATATCTGAAAAATCAGAGTCTGCAAATTGGTGGACTTGTTAGAGGAGGTGAGCACTGCGAGCTTTCTTAGGACAGTTACGAGCAAAATGGCCCTTCTTTTTGCAGATGTAACAGCAGTCCAAAGTCTTTCCTCTGAATCTCTTTTTCTTGAGGAACTGCCATTGTTGAGGCCTTAGTTTGTCTGGGTCAGGATGTCTCCTATAGTGAGACTTCTTAGCAAGTTTGCAATCACAATGCTTGTCGTCCTTACACTTAATAGAGAGGGTACGATCTTTGCAGGCACTACCAATTCTTTTGCCCATCTTTTCAACTTGTTTGAGAAATTTGGATGTGTTACAAAATTTTTCTAGGGCAAACAAAGCATTTTGGTAGACTTCTCCAAGAGAGGCTGTGGCAACAGAGAGATTTTTTGTTGCCAGGATTTTTGATGTCTCATTACCACGTGGATCAGGTAGGGAGTTTAAAAAAGCCTGCTTTAGATTGGAGTCATCTAATCCACCAATAGCATAGAATCTGGAGGACATGTTGGTGTAGTGTCTTTCCAAATCTTTTCTCTTAAAAGAACAACATTTCATTTGCAGGAATTCTTCTCTTTGCTGGTCAGTGTGATAGAATTGTGCTTCAATAAATTCATGGTGTATGAGACCAAGGAAAGTTTCTATTGTCACACTTTGCAAGGCCTGGAGTTGTCTGTATTCTCCCAGGTTAATCCACCAATCTTTGAGTCTGCCTAAAAGCCGAGTAGGAATTTGGGCAATAACTGTGGCTTGGGTTGCAAATGGTTTTTGTAATTGAACTTGGGCCCATCCAGGTATCTCAAGAATACGAGTTCTCCATTTTGAAGGAGGGACGTCTTCAATAGTAAAGAACCTGTTAGGGTCAAACTAAGGAGATGGGGGTGGGGATGCATGAGAGGTGGCTTCGTCCATTGGTTCAGTAATGTTTGGTTCAATGACATTGGGTTGGGGTTGGGTTTGGAACTCATCTATATCCATCATGAGAATATCAAAACTAGTGGTGAGATTAGAGTGGGAAGGAGGGTGAGAGGTAGGGAGTGAGATGGAGGATGAAAAAGTGAGAAGATTAAGATAGGAGCTTATGGGATTGAAGGGTTCAAGAGGAAAGAGATTAGGGGGTGTTCTTATAGATGCTCCTACTGTGGGATCAGGAGCCGGGGGTGGGGGGTGTGTAACAGGGGAAGATAGGGGCTTCTGGGAATTAGTTTGGTGCTGAGGATAAGTGTACGGGGTAGGGGTAAGGAACAAGGAGTGGTGTTCTAAAGGGGAGATGGGAAATGGCTGGTATCCAGGAGCAGGAATGTAAGGTAGAGGGGGGAGTGGTTGAAATACTGACCGACGGCTTCTCGGAGGGAAGATGAACTCGAAGATTGAGGAGAAGAGGTGGATGTTTTCTCCTTTTGTTGGGTTTGTTCTAGGCTATGAAGTTGGTTTTCAAGATGTTTCTTTTCTGCTTCCTTTGGTTTGATAAGCTTTGCTACTTGGTAGTAGTCTTTTACCGTACGGGCAATATGAGCTAATTCTGCTTTCAGGGCTGTTATCTTTGCCCTGAGGTCTTGAATGAGTAAGTCTAACAAGCTGAGCTGTTTGGTGATAGATTTTTCCATTCTAGTATGACTTTCAAGGATCTTGGTAAGGACTTGATTCTATTTAACAGCGTTTTCAACTTGCCAGTTGAGAGTTGCTTCAGCAGGAGAGACTCGCTTTGGAGTACCATCAGTGTTCTTGCCAGTAGGAGTTTTTATTTTCCAGGAATGCTTAGTGTTTTGCTGAGGAAGTTCAAAATCTTCCAAGGCAGGAAAATGCTCATTGTAAGAAGAAGAGCTGGGAGAGAACATACAACAATCAATTGGAACTGAGACTGGGGTAGGAGCAATTGGGCTGAGGGATGAGGCTTGACAAAGACTAGCCAGAGCTCTTTGGTAATAGGGGGATAAGACTGGGGGAGTGGTTGAAGGAGGAGGTGGAGTCCCCCAATTATCAGGGGAAAGGACAGGAGGTGAGGTTTTGACTGTGCGGGCTTTGGGGTAAAAGACATAGCAGTCAAATTTGCCTGATGGTTCTCCTAGAAGTCCAACTTCCGGATCTCCTGCTTCATATCTGTCTTGGAGCTTTTGTTATGGTGATCTCTTTTTCTTTGGCTTGGATAGATTTTTTCGTTCAAACTCAAGGTCTTACTCCACTTGATACTAATCAGCATTGCAGGCTTCACATGTACAGTCACAATCTTGGTGACAAGACAAAGGAGCTGGTCTTTGTTCCTCTAGGGAAAGTATTTCTAGCGGAAATGGGTTTGGAGGGGCTGTTTCTTAATGGTGAAACTTAGTTTCTACCGATCCATCTGCTTGTCGGATATAGACAGGTTTTGTTGTAGTGATGGCTTCATTTCTGCCATGAAAGTTCTCATACTGAATAGTCCATTTTGCTGGAAGGAGGGCTTTGAGATCTTCTGTTGAGAGTTGCCGTGGGACATAGGTGCATGTGGGTACCGAGGCTGCATCTATTTTGAGGAATAAAACATCTTGGGCCTGGACAAAGTCAGGGACTGGGATGTCGAATGAATGATTTTGAACTCTGTAGGCAATCTGATAATGAAGAGTAGCAACTACTGCTGTGGCAACTTGAGGTGTTCCAGAGATTTGGACTTGAACTTTGAGACAGTCTAGAGCATGAGGATCTTGGAGAGAAATATTGTAGTTGGGAACTAAAGTGATGAACACTGTGCCTGCATTAAGAGTGGAAGTTATAGTACCCAACGTAGCATGAGGGTAAAGGCGGAACTTGGTGTCCAAGACTGCAAGGTTAGACACTACTGGTAAGCCTTTTCGGCCATGGAATGTGAGGGCAAGTTTGATAGCCCCAATGTGAATGTGGGTATATCCTTCGCAGGTCCACTGAGGAAAGAGATCTGTGGAAAGATCTATGGGCATAAACGATTCCTTTTCATCTGCAAGAATGGGATGTGCGAAAAAATTTGAAGCTTTCATATATTCTTTGACTGAACTTGAATGGTCTGCTCCTATGAGTTTTTTGATTTTCTTCTTGAAAGATGACTGAGGCTTACAGTAAACAACATATGGGTTGATTATGGGAAAGTGAGAAGGGGGAACTTTGGAATCTTCAGGGAGATACTCGATTTTATAGAGATAGTTGAGTTTGGAGGCTGCTGTAGTCTTGAAAGATGGAGGTCTTGACAACGAAGGAAAAAAAGAAAACGAAGAAGGTGGTTTTGGAATATCCATGAATAGAAAGTGTCTAGCCTTTCTAAATCTTATCTCAGAACTATACTGGTGGCTGTCGTGATCTCATGCTTGTGGTGTAGAGTGAGTATTTATCCTCATAATGCTGTAAATCTCTACTGCCACACTGCTGGCCTTGAGAGATAAATATCTCAGCTGAGGATACCAAGTTGGGTGTGCTAGATCGGTACCTTGTAGAGTTTCCAACAAACGAGGTTCTCTGTTATGACGTCTTCCCCTCAAGATCACCTCCAAAAAGTGAATTGATTCCCCCCTGTGTGGCTCTTGAGTGCCTCACAATGGGGGTGACGCAAAGGATATCAGCCCGAACTCATAGCTATAAAAGAATCTTGGGGATTCTATTACGAATGACACTATATGCATCTATAATGCATCAAATAGGTTAAAAAAAATCAAAATTTGGGAAGGTGATTTATGCATTGTCTACACATCACACAGGCAGTGCATATTAAGGGTACTTATTGACAATATAGGATACCATGTGACCCTTTGTTAATGGCTTGTATCGCATGATTAATGATAGAAACTAGACAGTTTGGATTCGGTAGGACAACTTAGAGAGTGGCTAAAATTGGAATGACATTAAGACTGACACATTAGCACCCAAAAAAGTGATATGCACTTTTGGGGAATGTTTTTCACTTTTTGACACTAATGTGTTGGCCTGATGTCATTCCAACTTTAGCCACTCTCTAAGTTGTCCTACCTAATCCTTAGGGGCAAATAAATTTGCTCCTTCGTTAAAACATTTAACGTGTATATTTTTCCAGTTTAAGGCTCACAAAGACATGTCGCATGGCAGAAGGTAAAACAGGTATTAAAAATAAAAAATTTTAAACACCAAAATAACCCTTCTCTTTCTTCCTCATCAAGCTATTCGTGATTGGCACACCAGACAAGTCCACCCACCGGGTGAAGCTTATGGCTCTCTAGTTCTCGCTATAATTTTTTCTTGAAAGAGGAAGGGTGAAACTCACCACAGCCCTCCATCGTCCCTTTTTCTTTTCAGACCCTGCTTCCACCCATCACCTCTTCTTCTTCCTAATTTTCTTCTTCATTGTAGATTTGACCATGAAACTCATGAAATTCAATCCCAAACATCTCTTCCAGTAAAAAGAGGTAGATCGGTGGCGAGGTTAGATCCATCGCCGTTATTATTCGATACTTCCTTGACTAACTTCAAATCTAGGGGTGATGTCGGCACAATCACGAACGTTCTCACTTTCTCACTCGCGTGAAATATAGTCCGATTGGTCTAATGACGTATATCGATATCCATTTTTGAGGCTGATATTTCTACAGAAGGAAAACCTAATTGGCGACCACTTTGGAGAAAATGGAAATTTGAGTTTTCCCTAACACCCCATGGAGGTCGAGGAGGCGGAACTGGTCCAGAACAGAGAGTGAGTCGATGGTACTTCATACTAAAGATGGGATGGAGAGATAATGACTTTATCATCAATAATTGTAATACCTTGATATGAGCGGGAGCTGGTGTTGTCGGTGGTCTAGTTGGTGAGGATGCTGCCGTGCATCAGTGGAAACCTTGGTAAAGGAGAAAGAAATTGGGATTGAGGTGTTAGGGTTTGGCCGTTTGAGAAAGAAGACGTCGATGAGAGAAGACAAAGCAAGGGTAATTTAGGATTTTAAAAAAATAAATCTATTTAACTTTCTTCTATGCTACCTGCACCAGTTTGAGGCTGGATAAAACTGGACTGGCAGGAGAAAAGAGCAAATTATTTGCCATCCTCAGGCGGCTAGACGAGGGATGATATCAAGTGTACCACACCCCTGATGGGACCACTCAGGGGGTGAAATCAATTCACTTTTTGGAGGTTTTTGATTCCCCCTCCTGAGTAGTCACATCAGGAGTGTGGTGCACTTGATATGGCACCGAGGTGTTAATGCCACGATGTTGTACTGAGCATATATGGAGATTTATGATCGAGTACAGTAGATTTATCAAAAACACCTTGCATGGTATGATTAGTAGTTTTTGGCGCTATTATCATATTTTACATACCATGGGTATTTTAGTAAGGTTTAAGATAATTTAATAATTATTTAAAACATCTGAAATTGAGCTAACGCTTTTTGTCCAAAAAAAAAATATTTATATATTTAAAACATCTCTTTAATTGGGATAAAAGGCCTTGGATAGAATTCCAGTATTTTAAAAATTATTATTATTATTATTATTATTATTATTATTATTTGTCTATATCTTATTTGTTAAGTTGATATTTGTGTAGATTTTTGGTATTTTACAAATTTGGGTTTAGGGCTGTCAACGATTTTAAGCTCGTTTTATATATATATATATATATATATATATATATGTCAAATTGGCTTATGGGCCATTAGGTTGTTGGGTTTTTTTTTTTTTTTTGATGAGCCAAGCCTACCGCTATGAACTCGAACCAAGTCTGAAATGAGTTTTCATGTGATGAGCTTAACTGGGCAACGCTCAGCTCAGCTCAACGTGACTCATAGACAATCCTATTTGGGTTATTGTTAGGGCCACTTGGGCTGCATGACTGCTTCATTAAAGTGGGACTGGGAGAGGCAAACATCATCGCAATCAATTGTGGAATGTTGCTAGGAGGATTCAAGATTTTCAACTTTTGGAGTATGTGTACGTCTCCTGAACCCACAAGATTATGTCGTCTTGGATTCAACCCCAAACCTCTCTCCTTGAGAAGCGATGCCGTAGCCATCTACACCAGAGGCATTGGCGGGTCAAGTCAAACTCTTTTTTTTTTTTTTGGTCTATTGGGTCCCATTGATTGCCGCACAGATCGGGCCCTGCACTACAATGCGGGAGGCAGACTTACAATGCACACTGTGTATTACTGCCAAGGGGATTCGACCCAAGCAAGGGGGCATTGGCGTGACAAGGCAAGTTTTGTTGCTAAAAAAAAGTTACAAAATTTATTAGAATGCTAAAAATACATACACCGATGTATCAAACAAACAAGGAGCTCTAGACCAATTGTTGCATTTCCTAAATCCACTAGATACATTGGGTCAGGACCCATGACTGGATGGACCCCCATCTTGGACGTTACCAACATGGGCAGATGATCTTTGACCATCTGATCTGCAAAATTTGTTTGGGACGTTTATAAGAAACTTTCACCATCCAAAAAAGCACAGCCAATACCCCAGTGCCTTCGTTGTTGCTATCGAGTGGTTATGGGTTCGAATCGGCTTTGCAACATAAGTCTACAGTCGTGCATTGATGCTACCTCTTCTACTGTGTTACGGATCTCACATAAATGTGGAACAAGCAGATCTATGGGGATACCAAAGAAAGAAAACAAAGACAGCATATGGCAAAAATTGATGATTGAGTTCATACATTGCATTCTTTATTTGTCCGGTACATTTTCCATCAAATGTTGATTTCAAATTTCCGCATGCTTGCATCACATAACCAAATTTAAAAATTCAAAAGATGGGTACATGTTGTTCCCACTTGAAATGGGTATCAAGAAGGAATAGGCTTAGGAATTGAAAATCAATTTATATTGTTCAAGGAAGCATTGAATATTTAAATGGGTTCCTAATATTCTTTGGAGACGTTAGAGGGTTTGCAGTTCTCATTCACTTGAGGTTTAAGAAAGGGAGATGGCATTTATGGGAGATCTGAAATGAAGGAGAGTGCAAGTGGCGTTTTGACTTCTCCTTAGCTCATTTATGGCATTTATTGATCCCAATTTTTTTCAAACAAATTCGACTTTCCACATTAAAGAGGATTGGCTACATCCAACGGTCATCTAGGTATTTGTTTAATATGTTTTTCTTTTGGGAAGGTGATTTGGTTGGAAAGTGGAGTAATGACTCTTGATGATGTAAGTCTTTTGGATTATTATATTTTATATTTATTTTTTAGAAGAGTGGCTTCTTACGTCTTTCAAGTAAGTTCTAGTTGCAAAGGTTCAAAGGATAAGGGCGTGTTTGTCTAGAGCGTGCCTCTCATTTCCTAGACTAACCCAGTAGATATATGCTTGTGCAACCAAACATGCCCCTCCTTCCTGCTAAACCATCATTTTGTGTAGAGCGTGCCTCTCATTTATTAGCAACTAACCCAGTAGATAAATGCTTGTGCAACCAAACATGCCCTAACATCAAACTACACTAGAGATGTCAGTACCTCATCAGAGGATGAAATTTTCATATTCCTAGTGTTAAGACACGACACGTGCATTGCCAAAACAAGGGACAGAGATCAATCGATCATGTGTCTCAAAAGTGGTAAAATTATTATTATTATTATTATTTGATAGGTAGTGGAAAAATTATTTAAAAGGGGATTGACATGCCCCCTTCTACAAAGATGTGTCAAGTTCAAAATGGGTTGTTGGAACACTTTTCTAACAAATCTTATTATGCCATGATTTTTCTAACTGTAGTGATTAGTAAAATGTGAATTGATGAAATTTGATCCCCCTCAAGTTTATCCACATCACATGTTTTCCACAAAATAGTGTGGATTGTAAGGATTGCGAAGAAAGGGCTGGGATCATCTACAGGTCAAAATCCCCTTACGGTTTGAATGGCTTATCACAGCCACAAAAGTGGGTATCCAATGAATGTGAACGGGGCATCACATCTGTTAATGAACAATGTTCAAAGTCAAGTATTTCAACTTAATAAAATAAAAAAACAGAGTAAATCGAGTCAAGGAGGTGTTGTTATGACTTTTATTGAAGATAGGCGAGGCCTCCCACTTGATTGTGCAAAGGAGAGTGTCAAACTACCTCCCAGATACAACCAAGCTCGAATTCAATTCATTGTCTCATAAAGCTAGCTTGCACTACCTAGTAAAGACGTGTAATACCTCCCTTGGAAACTTATTGCCCTTAGATTCGGGTGTTCGAATATACATGAAAACTTGTTCAAATTTTCTAAAAATTTCGGTAGTTTCCCCTTATCAAGTTGTTTAACATATACGAAAACTGAGCCAAGAAGATAAGTGTAACACTTTTAACTGAGTAGAGGTTCTCCTACGAGAACATATTTGGATGAAGTAGTTTTAACTCCAAGGATGCAAAGCAAAACTCCCATAGTGAGTTATTGTTCCAAGGTCTCTAATGGGTTTAGTGTCCTACACAAACCCAAAAAAGACAGAAAATAGAGAAGTGAGGTCTTGTTTAATGGTTGTCTTTTTTCCTTCTTTTCCTTCTTTTTCCTTTTTCTATTTTTATTTTTAATTTTTATGTTCTCAGTTTTGCTCTTTGTTTCAGTGTAATTTGTAAACACTTAGCCAAAATGGATTTTCAACCATTTTTCATGATTATATAGTGATGATGGGCTCCATTATCATCTCACCAAGCACCCATATGCATCCTCTATATTAATGGACATCAATCTAGCCCATATAGATGACTAGGCCTTTTCCAATGTGACTTTATTAGCTTCAGTGTGGTTTGTCTTGCTAAACAAGCCTTTTTTATTTTTTTTCAGCCCATTCACGAATCGGCTTCAGTCGTGAAACCATACCTTGACGGGCCTTAATCACAAATCTAGTTCATTCACATCCCAAAGGGCCTTAGTCATGAATCCTATCTCAAAGCAGTCCAGTCAGTCACATGAACCACCTTAGAGTCACTAGTCATGAACTAACCCATCCCTTGTTCAATTGTGAATCCTAGTTAATCGTGAATCCATTTCATAGCGGATCCATCATTTGCGATTAACCCGGATTCTATGAAAACTCTTCTAGAACATTGAAAAGGAATCTTGTAACCCCTAATGCAATGATGTGCACATGTGGAATACAAAGTGCATCACAAGAACCCTTGCAACCAAGCCCTTGCACACACCTATACCCATGCTCGAGCCCAAGCCTGAGCCCATGCTCGTACACATGCACATGCGCGTGTGCGTATGCATGTGGGAGAGGTTCTATGCTGCCACTACATAGAGAAGTTCCCTCAAAATAGATTAAATGGGGGAGTGATTAACTTATATTCTCAAAATCCTTTTGTCCCTAATCGTTGTGGGATTATTGAAAAAGGCAAAGAAAGAATTTTGAAAACATAATCATTTAAAAATGTGAAAAACAGAGGTTCCATAAACCTCAAAACACTTTCATTGTCAATAAACCCCCATTTGTTTTTAAACTTTTCAAAAATAGTTATTTATGGGAAATAAACGAGGTCACATGTACATCAATGCAGGTGGATGACCCTGGAACCAACAACTTGTTGTAATAGACTGTTGTTCGTTTGAGACTCAGTGTATCCTAAAACTAGAATCTTGGTGACAAACCTAACTTGTTATACATATAGTCCTCTTGAGAGGGTTTGCATAATATAAAACTTGACACTTTAAGGACTATGCCTTATGCAGGTTTATTGAGCGATCTAGAGACAACCTGAATCTCATAGGAAATGACTAATTTTCATAGTAAAAAAAGGTGAGTCTCATATTTAGCATACTAGTGCTTCACTTAGGGTTTAAGGAACTCTTAGAGAACCTTCCAAAGAATAGTTTTCAGCTCAACATTGGCATACTTTTAGCCTAACTCAAGAATCCATTAGAAACTCATAAAGTGAATCTAGTTCTCATCCTTTCATATGCAGTCCCCAACTATAGGCTTAATCACACTCATCTAAAGGATAACCAACTGTAGGTATGCCATAGAAGTATACTTATTTCATAAAAGAAACACTTGTGTTTTTCCATCAATACATGACTTGTTTGATAATTGAGCCTTTGGGCATTCAAGTTGGTTTCTCATTGAACCTAATGGTCATGTTAGGTGTCTACCAGTACTGCCTATAGGCTTAACAATCTCATTCCCTTAGATGTATTGGAGGTTAACTCCTTCCTAAGGACTTTGAAAAAATTATCTATCAGATTCTCATTGGACTTTACATACTATATGACCACAATGCCATTGGTTATCAAATCCCTTATTATGCTTCAACAGTATTGTCCTATACAATTCATTATAATTATCGTTATAAGCTTTCAATAGTGTCACTTGCTTTTCACAATAAATGGTTATAGGAGAAACTGAATTGGTCTATATTAGTACATCTACTAATACATTTTTTAACCACTCTCATTCCTCTTTGATAAATGAGAGCGCTACAAACGTTTACTTTATTGTTGAATGAGTTAAATACATTTGTCTCCTTGACTTCCAAGAGAATAAATTTCCTACCAATGTGTATATTTAGGTTGGATTTTGAGTCATTCGAATCTAAATTCCAAGTAACATCAATGTATCATTCAACCACACTAGAACACTATCCATAATAGATCTTGTAGTTCATCATACCTTTCAAGTACCTCAGAACCATGAATAGAGCACTCCAGTGCTCACTACATAGATCACTTATATACTTATTTAGCATTCCAAATGCAAAGGCAATGTTCAGTCTAATTCTGTACATGGCGTACATCAAGCAGCCAACTATCTATGAACACTTATATTGAGATACACAACAACCTCATTTTTTGTCAACTTAATATTGGTGTTAATATGTGTGGATGGTAGAGTACATTCGTACATATCTAATTTTTTGAGAACTTTCTTAATGTACTTAGATTGTGTGATAACAATCTCATTATCATTTTTGACAATCTTGATTCTCATAATCACTTTGGCAACCCCAAAGTCCATATTAAACATTGATTAAAGAAACTTCTTAGTGACATTGACGTAGTTAATATCAGTCTGAAAGATAAGCATATCATCAACATACAAACCAATTATCAAATATAGCTCTCATATGGTCTTGTGTAGATACACATGTCAACATCATTGGATTTAAATTTATTTTAGAGGAGAATAGTTCAGAACTTATCATGTATTGGTTTGGTTCCTATTTCAATCCATACAAGGATCTTATCAACTTGCACACTTACTTTTTTTGCCTTGGCATGACAAAACCTTATGGTTGTTTCATGTAAATCTCTTCTTCCAGCTGGCCATTCAAAAAAGTAGTCTTTATAACCATCTAATGAACAATCAAATTCATAATTGTAGCTAAAGTTGTCAACAACTTAATAGTCGATATTGTCACTACAACAACATAAGTATCAAAGTAATCAAAGCCTTTCTCTATACCCCTTAGCAACTAGTATGACATTGAACTTTTCAATTGTGCCATCTAGTATAAGTTTTCTCCTGAAAACCCACTTGTTGCGATGGGTTTACAACCTTGAGGAAGATCTACTAGCACCCATGTTTGGTTGGACATAATTGAGTATATCCTGTCATCTATTACTTCTTTTGAAAAGACAATAGCAGGGTATGACATCTCTTCTTTGCAAGACAATGAATCTCCTTTTGTCAAACAAACAACCTAGTCAAGACCAAAGATCTTCAACTTTCTTTATTTGGCACTCTTTTGAGGCTATGCTTGCTTCGAAGCCTTGGGTTTTCTCTTGTAACTAGAATCAGGCTCTTTTACATTTATTATTTCCTGCTTTTTCTTGAATGAAATATGTTTTCAAAGAACTCTACATTTGTTGATTCAACCATTGTGTGAGGGGCATGTGTCTCCAAATTCATAAATCTATAAGCCTTACTCATCTTCGATTATCCAATAAATGCACAATTTGTTCCTCTTGGTCTAACCTTAGAGGTGTGTTCATTCTATAGTTTAACTTAGGAAAAATAATCCCATACCTTAAAGTAACCCAAATTTGGTTTCCTACCCTTCATATCTCATATAGAGTGACTCTTAGTGTCTGAGGAACATAATTCAATATGTGGCATGTTATCAACAAGGCCTCTCCCCACAAACTAGGACATGCACCTAAACTTATCAACATTACATTAACCATCTCAATCAATGTGTGATTCTTTCTCTTAACAACTTCATTTCGTTATAGAGTGTAAGGTGCTGACATTTCTTTTTTAATTTTGTATTTTTTTATAGAACTTGATGAATTCCAAGTCATTGTATTCTCTACCTCAATCAAACCTAGAGTCTTGATCCTCATGTTCAAGGAGTTCTCAATTTCAACCATGTAAGAGTTGAATTTATCAAACGCTTCATCTTTTATCCTTATAAAAAATACATATGTATACTTAGACGCATTCTTATGAGGATTGTGAAATACCCCTTTCCTCCTCTTGTTAGAGTGTCTACCATCTCACGAATATCAATGTATATTAGATTTAATACATTGGATGATCTCTGAACACAAATAAACGAGTTATGTGTAATTTTACATTTATTACATCTGATGCATTACTCAATAGATAAATCATTGAAATTATTAATTAATCTCATTTTAGTCATTCACTTAATTTTCTTTAATTAACATGTTCTAATCTACCATGACATAAATTACTTGACTCAAACATTTATGCATAAGAACTTGGTATTTCATTAATAGTGTTCAATTTAAACATACCAGAAAAAACATTTGCTTACAAATACATCATTTTTAGTTAATACAACTTTAACATACTCCAACACCATCACGAACCTGTGCTTGACTAATAGAGACCCTAAGATGATGTTCTTTCTCATTTTTGGGTCAAACAACACTTGTTGTAGAAACACAAACTTCCTAAAAGTAAATTTCAACTCAATCTCTCATTTGTTATTAACACTTGAGGTGGAGTTACCCATGAACATGTTTCTTTCATTTACCATTTCATAGGAATTGTACAAGTTCATATCATTGTAGATTTGGGGTATAACATTAGTGTCTACCCACCAGTTAACTTTGTTTGCAATCAAATTGATCTATGTGATCATGGCAATCATCTTCTCAAGTTTGGCATTCTGCTTTCCTTTGTCCTTTCTTGTACCAACTGAATTCACTATGGAAATCACAAGCAACATCTCTTAATTTTTAATAGTTAAAGAAAGTGAATTTGACTTTATCTTTCTTTAAGAGCTTCTTCCCTTGCTTGGTTTTCATCTTGAACCACTTTGTTTTCTATGTCTTCTTGTCACCTTACTTACTCTTGACAATGTGGGCCTTCAAAATAGTCTCTTCTTTCTTTCTCTTATCTTAGGAAATCTCTCCAATTCGCAAGTCATGCTTTTAAGAATTCCATGGACATGTCTTATTTCTTGTGCATCAACTTAAGTTGTGCTCTTTCAAAGAGGGTGATATCTTAGTGATCACAACATTCACTTGATACTTTTGGGGTAGCAGTGTCTCCGTAGCAGATATTCTATCAACAATATTTTGCAGCTCTTGAATTTGCTCCAAAATTGACTTATTATCAAACATCCTATATTCTAAGTAGTTCTGGACTTGAAACTTCTGGTTGTCTGCCTCTTCACCAAAATAGACTGCTTTAGGGTTTTCCAAAGCTTCCTAACAGTCCTTGACTTATTGGAGAATTAATTGAATAGATCGTTAAATAATGAATCCATAATATGGTAATTGCAAGTTTGATCATTGCATTCCCATTTTTGTTTAGCATGGGCTACCACTTGTATCTCTATCTTAATGGCTCCCATTAGGATAAGGTATATGGGAGATTCTTTAGTCAACACATACTTGATTTTTATATGTTCAAACCAATATTGAATTTTATGTTATTACATTTTGTTGTTATTTCCATTGAACTTGTTTACATCTGAACTAGGTCCGATACGGAACAGATCCTCTCCTGCCACCTTATGACCTGTTAAGGTCCTGTCTAACGATGGACACAACACAATTGGTGGGAAAAGTGAATTACAATTTTTAAAGATGATTTTCACTTTTTCCTACCAATCATGTCATGCCACCTATAAGACAAACCTTAACAGGTCATAAGCGGTAGGAGAGGAACCTTTTCGGGTCCAATAGGGTTCACAATAGCACTTGCAACATGAGTGGACATATCTTCAAATTGTTGGAAATGGAAATTCCAATAATTTCGTTAAAGCACAAATTTCAAAGTCAAGTATTTCAACTTAATAAAATCAAAAACTGAGTGAACCGAATCAAAGAGGGTCTTTATCTTGTTTCTTGAAAATAGTCGAGGCCTCCCACTTGATTTTGCAAGGGAACATGACAAGCTACCTCTGGGATACAACCAATCTCGGATTCAACTCCCTGTCTCCCAAAGGGCTTGCACTACCTGGCAGACACATATGATACCTCCCTTAGAAACTTATTGCTCTTAGATTCAGATGCTCAAAATATATATGAAAACTTCTCCAAATTTCTAAAAATTTTGGTAGTTTCTCATTGTTAAGTTGTTTAACATATATGAAAACTGAGTCAAGATGACAAGGGTAACTCTTTCAACTAAGTGGAAGTTCTCATACAATAACACACTTGGATTGAGGTGGTTTTGAACCCAATGATGCAAAGAAAAAAACCTCAATTCAGCTATTGTTCCAAGGGCTCTAATGGGTTTAGTGTCCTATAGTACATACCTAAAAAAATAAAGAAAATAGAGGAGAGAGGCCATTTTTCATGGTTGCCTTTGTCTTCTCTTTCTCTTTTCTCTTCTCTATTTTAGCCTAATTCATTAACATATAGCCAAAGTGGGGTTTTAACCATTTTTTCATGATTGTGCAGTGATGATGGGCTCCAATCCCATCTCACCAACCACCTGTACGTGTCCTTCGTTTAGCATACATTAATCTAGCCTATATTAATGACTAGGCCTTTCCTAAGGTGACTTAATGGGTTTTAGTGTGGTCTGGCTTACTTAACAAGCATTTTTTTAATATTCAGTTCATTTATGACTATTTCAATCTAATAAAAGGGCGTTCCCTTTAAGCAACACGTCTCATTCCCTGGATGTGACAAAAAATTGGCGAGGGGTACCTCATTTCCCAGACGTGGTGAAAAATTGGCAAGGGGCATTGTATCGGCACGCGGATGCGATAATAAATATGCAAAGGTTCCCACATCATGGATGAGTGTGGGTAAAGAAGTTAGTCCAAGAGAGTAGGATTTGCTTAGCAACTTTGAACATAGGAACCTTAACAGGTAAGAGTATAGAGTTAGTGGACACTATGAAAATAAGGAGAGTTAATATTGCTTGTC
>JAOXJP010234107.1:0-10211 GCA_025762735.1 Platanus orientalis | reverse complement strand
TGGTAGGACAACTCAGAGAGTGTCTAAAGTAAAAAATGATATTAGGGCTGATATGAAATATCATTGAATTATTAAATTAAGTTTTCTGTTATTGAAATATCATTGAATTATTAAATTAAGTTTTCTGTTATTGAGATTTATTCTCTATTTAATTCTTGGTATTTTCCTTTAGGGAAAATCAATAAGTCCCTATTCCTAGTATTTTCAGTTTCGAAAATGAATAGGTTCGTGGAATGTTGTACTAAATTTGTTGGTGAGATTTATCCCCTACGCTCACGCTACATCACTTTCTGATCTAGGCTAGGTAGCGTTAGACTACATGGAGCAATTGGACCAGTTGAAGAAACCCAAAATAAGGTTTGAGTCGGGTTGGTGGTTGGTCCATTAGACCAAATTTGGTTCATGGGCTGATTCATGTAACAAACTTTAGTGGAGTTTGGTAGAGAAGTCTTTAAGATCTCTTAGTTTTTTGTTGTTCTTCTAGAAGTATTTTGATTTGGTTATCTTAGAACTAGAAGAGATATTGAAAAAGAGATTTGGTTGTATAGAAAATTACTCTTTTATTTTCTCTAGTTATCTAGAAAATGTTTTTTTTTAATTTAATTTTTTATTTATAAAAACAATAAATGCTCTAGTTAGTGGGTTTTGTAGAGAATTTATCCACTCATTTTCTATAAAGGGGTGTCTTTTGTATGTAAAAAAAAAAAACTTTTGCAACATATGAAATGATTCTCTTCTTGGCGGCTCTCTTTGGTGTAAGAAGACCACAAGTTGTGGGTGCTCTTGGCATGATGATTTTCAATCCAAGAGCGACATCTCCTTGGGTCCCTTCGATAATTTCCCTCTTCCTTCTATGCAACTTATCTTATCTTTTTATAGGTGTATTTATGTGCCATCAACTTCTTGTGTTGCTTGTGTTCCTTAGTGCTAAGGAACGGGCTTAAGCATAGTCTCTTTGCCTTCATTCTGTGAAAACAACATGCTCAACTTTGAATTCATCCGTATGGATAAAGCTTACCATATTCATCCACACAGATAAAGTCACACGAATTCATCCGTGCAGATAAAACAACCCAATGTCACCTATTGCCTCTCCTACTTGTCGTGCATGTCTTAATACTACTTTCGAGCTGCGTCACTTTCACCCTTGAAAATATATATAGCTATGTTTATTGTTGCGCCCCTCAACTTATAATTGGTTCCCTGTATTGGACTTAGACTCTTGGGTTTTATGTAGGAGAACTAGTTTGTTTTATGTATGAGAACTAGTTTACAAACTAGTCACCTCTCTCTCTCTCTACTACTAAAAGATAAAGAACAATAGACAAGACTAGAGGAGAGTGGAAGAATACTTCTTCACTTTTTCTTGCACTTTTTACTTGCATAAAACACCTTATAAAGCCTCTATATATACAGGCATACAAAGTGTAACTTACAAGACCTTTCCTCTCTTTCTTTATTACAATAAACACCAAAAGAAAAACTTTTCTAAGTTAAGGCTTTAGTTAAGAACATAAAATACACAACAGTTTAGAAATTCAAAGGCCCTTATTAACTCTAATAGTTAGGAAAAACTCCTTAACTTCTTTAGTTTAGAAAACCATAAAGCCTTCTTACTTTTTGATTTGTTGAGCTTCCAACATGCCCCCTTAAATCAAAACGTCCTCATGCCAAGCATGTCTCTTAGCCTCATGAAAATTTCACCTGATAATGGCTTAGTGAATATATTTGCTACTTGTTCAGTGGTGTGGCAATACTGGAGCTCTATTGTCTTCTGCTTCACGTGGTCTCTAAGAAAGTGGAACATAGTGTCAATGTGTTTGCTCCTCCCATGTTGCATTAGGTTCTTTGCTAGCTTTATAGCTGATGTGTTATCCACATAAATCACTGTCAATTCTTCTTCTAGATGTTTCAATTCCTTTAAGAGATTCCTTAACCATATAGCTTCACAAACAGTAGACGAAATTGCCACATACTCTGTCTTACAGGTAGATAAGGCTACAATTCCTTATTTCTTAGATGTCCAAGAAAAAGCTGTAGAACCAAGATAGAACACATAGCCAGTAGTACTTTTTCTCTCATCTTGGTCACTTCCCCAATCATTGCCTGAATAACCAACTAATTGTGCGTCATCACCATAAGCATAGAATAAACCAAGATTCAAAGTGCCTTTAATGAACCTTAGGATCTTTTTTGCAGCTAACCAATGAATCTCCATTGGTGTCTCCATGTACCGACTCACAAGTCCAACTCCATAGACAATATCTAGCCTTGTGATCGTCAAATACATTAGGCTTCCAACCAAGCTCTTGTAAAAAGTTGGTTCAATGACTCGTCCATTTCCTTCTTTTAACAACTTTATGCCTGTTGCAACTAGGGTTCACAAGGTTGCAGTCATCCATCTTGAATTTTCTAAGATCTCCTTCATATACTTCTTTTGGGATATGAAAATTCCATCATGTTGCTGCTTCACTTCAATGCCAAGGAAGTAGGACATCAACTCATTGTCTATCATCTTGAACTCCTTAAACATTGATTGCTTGAATTCCTTGAACATTTCACTACTATTTCCTGTGTATAACAAATCATCAATATAGAGACAAATGATTAGAAATTCACCATGATTGTTTTTCTTCATGTAGACGACATGCTCATATAGACATTTGGTGAAGCCATTCTGATGAAGGTAACTATCGATGCGTGCATTCCAAGCCCTTGGTGCCTGCTTTAAGCCATATAATGCCTTTTTCAGGCGATACATCTTGTTTTCTTCTCTTTCATTTATGAATCATTCTGGTTGTTGTACATATACTTCTTCTTCAAGCACTCTATTGAGAAAGACTGACTTGACATCAAGTTGGTATATCTTCCAATGGTGATGAGCGGCAAGTGAGATCAACATTCTCACCATGTCAAGTCTTGCAATAGGTGCAAAAACCTCTTCATAGTCGATGTCGTACTTTTGTTTGTAGCCTTTAGCTACTAGTCTTGCCTTGTACCGATCAACTTCACCTTCTGCAGTGTGCTTGATTTTGTACACCCACTTGACACCAATAGCCTTTTGGTTTGGTGGGAGTGTTGTCAAATCCCAGGTGTCATTCTTTTGGATGGCGTGTATCTCCTCCTCCATCACCGATCACCAACAATCTTCTTCGATAACCTCTTAGAAGGTGAGAGACTCATGATCAGCATATCGGCAAAAAAGATTAGTCTCTCCATCTTCTATCTGTTCATAGATTTTTCTAAGACTTCTCATCTTGATTCTGCTTTGATTTGTGGAGGATCTGTTGCCACTATCTCCCATAGAAGGTGGAGAGTCCCTATGTGCTACAGACGGTGTGGCAGGCTGAGAAGATGGTGGGGTACTTAGTGAAACTTCTGTTGAGAGCTCTTCAGGCTCCTCCAACACTTGTTGCTCTTTGGCGTTCTCTTCATCGCTCTAGCTCCATGCTCCTTCTTCATATAAGATAATGTCTTTACTAACCACTAATTTCTTTGTTAGTGGGTTGTAGAGCTTGTTTGCCTTTGACTCTTCGCTATATCCGACGAAGATACATTTTTCATCACGATCATCAAGCTTTTTCCTCTTGGTTTTGGGAACTAGGGAATATGCAACACACCCAAAGATTCTCAGGTGTGCGACACTTGGCTTGTAGCCGCTCCACGCCTCTTGAGGTGTCAAATTCTTGACACTTTTGGTAGGACATCGGTTGAGTAGATAAGTTGTGCACGCCACAGCTTCTGCCCAAAATTCTTTTGGTAGTCCTTTATCCTTGAGCATAGTTCTGGTCATATTGAGGATGGTACGGTTCTTTCTTTTGATAATCCTATTTTGCTATGGTGTGTAGGCAGTAGTGTACTGATGCTTTATGCCTTGTTTTCTGTAACACTCATCAAATTCTTTTGAGGTGTACTCATCACCTCGTTCAGAGCGGAGAGTTACAAGCTTGTGATCACTTTGATTTTCAGCAAGAGCCTTAAAGTTCTTGAATACAGTAAAGGCAGCAAATTTTTTTTTAATAAAATAAACCCAAAGTTTTCTGCTAAAGTCATCAATAAAGGTAATAAAATATCTATTACCTCCAAAGGGCATGGGCTCTATTGGCCCACAAATGTCAGTGTGAACCAGTTGCAATGGTGTCGTTGCTCTCCAAGATTTGCCACTAGGAAAAGGGAGTCATGGCTACTTGCTAAGTATACACCCTTCACAAATGTTGCTTGGTGCCTCGATCGCTAGTAACCCATGCACCATGCTAGATGAAGATAGTAGCTTTACGCCAATAAAATGTAGATGGCCAAAGCGAAGATGCCACTTCCATGTCTCACTTTTCTCAAATCCGAGGAAGCACTTTTCAAATTTTGTGTTAAGATGCAATGGGAACATGTAATTGCTAGTCATTGGAACATGAGCCACAATCCTTCTACGTGCATCTCTCAAGGTGAGAGAGTAGTCCTCTATATGTATGATGTACCCCTTCTTGAGCAGCTGTCCAATGCTTCGGATGTTGCTTTTCATGTTAGGCACATAATAAACATCTGAGATGTACTCTTTTTTACCATCCTTTTGATAGATTTTTATCTTCCCTTTGCCTTCCACTAGAAGTTTGGAGGAGTCTCTTAAGTTCACATTTCTACGAACTCCTTCTATGAGTTCTACGAATAGATCTTTCCTCCCATACATGTGATTGCTGGCGTCAGAACCGAGGTACCATGCTTTATATTGTGAACCTGAATCATCATGAATGAGAAGTAGGGTAGAATCATTACCAATATCATTTGTTACTTCTGCAATATAGGCTTGTTCATTGTCTTTGTACCAATAATCCGAGGCATAGTGTCCAAACTTGCTGCAGTTGAAGCATTGAATGTTCTTGGTGTTTCCACAACCATGTATGAATCTTCCTCTTCCTCGATTGCCTCCTCATCCTCGACCTCTGGAGGTTTGATTCTCCTGTTGACTTTAGTCGGGTCGTTGGTAAGTTCTACGCCCTCTGCCTCTACCATGGCCACGGCTGGGGCTGGATTTTCCTCGATCATTTAAAGTCAATTTTTACTCTAATGCTTGTTCTAATACAGTAGAATTAACACTCTTCTGCATCATTTGCTCATATACTTGTAGAGAACCCATCAACTCTTCAATTGTAAGATTCTCTAAGACCTTAGACTCTTCAATAGCTACAACTATATGCTCAAATTTAGAGAGGGATTGAAGTACATTTTCGATGACTCGGATGTCATCTACCTTCTCATTGTTTCTTTTCAAGCCATTCACGATCACCAACAACCGTGAAAAATAATCGGATACCACTTCACCTTCCTTCATGTGAAGAGCTTCAAATTCGCCTCGTAATGTTTGGAGATGGACCCGTTTCACCTGTTTGTCTCCTTTGAAGATGGAAGTTAGAATCTCCCATGCTTGTTTATTTGTCATTGTTTCAGCAACTTTTTCGAAGGTAGGCTCGTCTAACCCTTCATAGAGTAGGAACAAGGCTTTTTATCTTTCTTCCTCTGCTCCTTAAGAGCTTTCTTCTCATCTGCAGTGTATGCAGTTTCTTACACTTCAGTGGGTTCTGTAAACCCGTCGGTAACGAGTTCCCACAGATCTTGAGACCCAAACAAGACTCTCATTTGGATAGAACACTTCCCATAGTTATCCTTTGATAATCTAGAGATTTGTTGGACTAAGTTGGAAGCTATTTCTAGAAAGAAAAGAAAGAATGGGAATTAAGCATGACCTAAGTGCTCTTATACCAATTTGTAAGAGAACTAGTTTACAAACTAGTTACCTTAGTTTCTCTACTACTAAGAGATAAAGAACAAGAGACAAGACTAGAGGAAAGTGGATAAATTCTTTTTCAGCTGCTCAAGGTTGAGAATTGTTCTATTTCACATTTGCTTCTTCACCAGATACTGAATTCAGCTAACACCCTTTTTCCTCAGCAAGCCACAACCTCACTTTACCGAGCCACATCTCTTATACCGCTTTATATAGATAACGAAGTGGGTCAGAATGAGTTTATTCGTGAATTATGGTCAAACCAGTCACGGGTCTAGGTTGCAGCAAGTCACTGACCAAGTTGCAACCGCAACAGTAACCCAAGAGAATAGTTTTCATGGTTTAAGATGGCTTATAGGGCTAACAGGAAGTTTAAAATGGTAATAACGCATAGGATTTGCATGGTGTCATCATTGGCAAGTTGACAGACTTGACAAGGTTTCACCAAAATAGTTGATAACAAGGGCATAAGCCAGGTTGGATGGTCTGTTTTCTAAATGGAGAGCAGGGCATTCACAACTCATCAGTTTTAAAATATGTATGGAGAAAAAAATCCTCTGCAGCAAGCTTAAAATACATTAAACTGAAATTTCTGTCATAGAATGATATGTGGCTAAGAGTGGGCCCACTTTTAAGATTACAACATGACACATTTATTAAAACTCTCCCAATGTTGAAATTTCAACCTTTTTTTGTATACATTTTCTCTGACAGCAGTTTCCGTTTAATGTATTTTTGAGATAGGGATCTTCCACGTAAGTGACTAGTAGGCAGCCCAAATGGGACCGATATCCTCTGTGACACCCCCCTTCTCGACGCTCAAGGGCCAAGATACAGGGGGGTGGGACCCATTCACTTTTTGGGATGTTCCATCACCTCCATTCATATGGTGAATTTCAGCTCAACTGCAATTTTCCATGTGGCAAACGAAAGCCTTTTTTTTTTCATGGGCAGGCTTGAATTAAAAATTCCAAAAAAAAAAAAAAAAGTGTTAAGAGCGGAAAAATCCAAAACATGGGAGGTGAGGGGATCATACAACTAGTGTGGATAGGACAACCAAATACATGGCTAATTCAAAGGATAGCCACGTGAACTATTCGATGATGGTAAATTTGTTAAAAATATATGGATCCAAAAATAATAAAATGAAGAAATATAGACCTAATATTAGCATTTAAATAAAATTATTATTTGTTAACTGGTTTGGGCAGGGCCAGGCCAGGCCTCAAACTGAATTCGAGCTTGCTTAAACTCGGTTCAAATAAGACTTCAGGCCTAAAGGTTGGGCCCAAACTAAACCCAGTCCAAAATAAGGCTGACCCACCTGACTATTTTTCATGCCAGATATGTCGGTCTTTGGAACAGCCCGGCCCAATTGACAGCCTTACCAAAGGATCCACTCTCTAGCAGAGATTGCTTATCCGGCATACCATCTTAGAAATTATCACAACAGTGTATTGCATTAGAGTTGAGGTTTTTGGGTTGGTTATTAATCCTAACCAAGATACAAAACTGATCTGTTTAAACCATTTCCACCTACAAATATAGCCCCATCATTCGATAGAAATGACACAGGACAGTCAATCCATGAAATGTAACGATTTGGAATATTTCCATAGCATTCAAAATTATGGTGTGAGCCAACATCACAACCATCCATACCGAGTGTACAATTGGTTTCAACTTTGAAGTGCAACAACAACGCCATATGGGTTTGATTTAATCAAATTAAATTCATTCTAAATGAGACATAGCGTTCGGTAAAATGACAAAACCGATTTGTAGAAAATCTAAATTGTAAATATAAAAGACAGTGGCCAAAATCAAATCACTTGACCCACAAAGGATTTTGAGGAAAAAATAATCTTTTAACTAAAACTGATTCAATGACACTAGATAAAATCAGAATGCAAGGAACCAATAGTCTATTAACTAGTAATTGCTTTCTAATTAATCTTAGCTACCCTAATTAAAACTAGATTGATTCATGGACTGCAGTGGAGTTTAGGGATGCTGTCACGAATGAGCCAATCTGCCATGTACTTGTAAGCCTTCTGTGTCAAATGAACACCATCCCAGCTCATGCGTCTGTCCGGGTCAGAACAAACTGGAACCCCTCATCAACTCCGCACATCTTTGTTAAATCGAAGTTGTACTCGCCTCAAAGTCCACAACAGGCTTTTTGAAGAGAGCTTGCTTGAAATCCTGGTCACATATAAGTATTTAAAACAAAGCAAAAGATAATACAGTATTTTTCCAGGTGCTTTTAAAGCTACGAAGTGTGAATGGTCATAAGGAATATGAAGATTCACCAAGATGAGGAGTATGGCTAAGGATCCACTCGAAGGCTGTGTAATAGTCAGCGTACACTATCTCAATATCTGGGTACTTCCTCTCTCAACTGTTTTACCACTAGCTGGGGTTTGTTGTTGTGAAACATGGCAAAGTTGTTTAAGTCTTTCAAGCACTTGAATTCATCATAAGATGCTCAATCATTGGTTATAAAGGCGGTGAGATAAACCGGTAAACATCCAATTGGAAAATTTCCAGGAACCACCACTCGAGTTGCACCAAGATCAATCACTTTCTGCAAGATAATAACAACTTTTAGTATGGAAGTTCATTAAGTAGTTGATGAACACGATTACAAATCACAAACATCATTAGTACTTAAGCCATGAAAAAAAAAGAGAGAGATGATGGGATGGAAAGAAAAAATATTGGTTTTCAATGTGTTAAGTTGATCCAATTTTTTGTGTATGAGCCATCCAATTTTTTATTTTTTTCATACTAAAGAGTGAAAAAACTACTAAGCAATAACAAGTTATACCAAAAAGTTTCTTACTCTTGCACGTTTTTAATATTTTGGACGACACGAGGCACGTAACTCTGAATCTCCTCGATTGTTTTCCCTTGAAAGAAAACATACTTATAATCGTTCCCTCCAATCTCCCCCACCATGAAAAGAGCCTTTTTAATCTTCTGTTTACACTCTAGCCAAAGGAAAAGCATAGAAAAATTTGAGAGACAAAATTTACATATATATAGAACAGCTAAGCTAGAGTAGTATAGTATATGACCCACCTGTCTCAGTGTAACAGATGGAATTGAGATGGGTCTTGAACCAATCGAGTTAAACAAGGAGGGAATTGTTGGTCACCGGTGCATGAATGTTCTTGCCAGCAAGGAAGGACGTATCAAGTGCAGTAGACCCGGCTACTGCAAAGTTCACTCCATGACTGAAATCGGCATCTCTCTCCAGATAAGGATTAATAAAGGGAAGATCAAGATTCGAAGCTGCAAAACATTAACCCCCCAAAAAAGAAGAAAAAGAGTGCTTAGATTAATAATTAAACAATGACATGACATGGTGTGAACGTAAACTATGCAGTGGAATTTTTTTATTTTTTCTCCTTTCTATTTGTTCAGAAGAAGAAACACAAACTCCTTTAAGCATATAAGAACAGTGGTATTTATCTCCTAATATCTCCAATTATCATAGATGTTAGTAAAAATTCCTATACCCATAAACCTTGATCCTTTCTTGATACTGTCCCACTTCCTAGTAGAACCCAACTTGACCCAACTCAGCAACTTGGCCAAACCAGGGTTTGGTTTAAAACTACATTAGATTAGAATTTATAATCTTGAAAAATCCAAAACCAAACACGAGAAGAAAGATGGTCTACTAAACACATGATCAAATAAATAGAATAAGAAGAAAAAAGAGAGCTCATCCTAAGAATCAGAAGAAGAATTATACAATCGTGATGATGATTCTAAATACAATCTCATGTTTCTCGTTCAAAAATAAATCATCTTACCGATATAGTCAAGCGTGAGAAGGCCATATGGAAGACGAACAAACACAGTGGTTGTTCCTATGGGAGCTTCATGAATAAGATTACCCGTGTCTGATATGGAGTCCCCAAGTTGATAAAATGCATAAATGGAACAGTTGTTGGATCCAGCAGCATAAGGAACAACAACAAGAAGAAAGGGAACCAAAAGAAATGTGAGAGGCGAGACTTTCTTGATGACCATTGAGTTGAAGAGAACTAGAGAAATTTGGTAGTCGTGAATGTAAGCAGCACAGCGTATTGCATCCTTATATAGAAGACGAGGAAGTGGATGTGATTTAGTTTCTATTCAAGTTTGGATTCGGAAATGCGTTTGTTTATAGTGGGTTTATCCACCCAACCTGACTTCAAGGGAAAAAAAGGTTAGTTAAAAGTAAAGTCTTGAGTAATGTGCCACTCTCCACCTCAACTGACGGTTCAGTCTTCAAAATGTTGGCAGTGATGCTGACCTTTTATCTTCTCTAGCTTTGGAAGTTGCTTGCATTGATAGTTGTTTGTCTTTATTAGTTATGTTTGAAAATTGTGTTATCTTTCTTTTTCTATGTAAGTTACTGTACAAAGAAAAATTAGTTTAT
>JAOXJP010234106.1:0-10211 GCA_025762735.1 Platanus orientalis | reverse complement strand
GTCCTTTAATTCTTGAAAACTTTTCTCACAGTCATCATTCCACTCAAACTTTGCATATTTCTAAGTTATCTTAGTTAACGGTCCTGCAATCTTAAACAAACCTTTGGTAATACCCAGACAAACCCTAGAAACTATGGATCTCAGTCACATTGGTTGGTCTTGGCCAGTCTATAACTGAATCGATCTTCTTTAGGTTAACACATATCTCATCCTTGGAAATAACAAGGCCTAAGAATGCCACTTGGTCTAATCAAAATTTGCACTAGCTAAATTTGGCGAACAACTTGTCATCTCTTAATGACTGTAGTACGATCTTCAAGTGTAACTCATGTTCCTCCACACTCTTGGAGTATACAAGAATGTCATCAATGAAAATGATCACAAATCGATCTAAGTATGGTTTGAACACTCTGCTAATCAAATCCATAAAGGTGATTGGAGCATTAGTTAATCCGAAAGACATCATTAAGAACTCATAATATCCATAACGGGTATGAAAAGTAGTCTTTAGGAAGTCCTCCTGCTTGACCTTCAATTGGTGATAGCTGTACCTCAAGTCAATCTTTGAAAACACGGTTGCACCTTGCAATTGGTTAAACAAGTCATTGATTTGGGGTAGTGGATACTTGTTCTTAATAGTGACTCAGTTCAATTACCGGTAGTTAATACACAACCCCATTGATTCATCCTCTTTTTTAACAACAAGAACTGGTGCACCCCATGGAGATACACTAGGGTGAATGAATACTATGTTAAGCAACTCTTGAAGTTGCATTTGGAATTTCTTCAACTCTACTAGTGCCATACTATAAGGAGCGATAGAAGTCGGTGTAGTCCTTGGGACTAAGTCAATGACAAAATCCACTTCTCTATCGGGTGGCAATCCTAAAAGATCTTCTGGATAAACATCAATGAACTTATGAATGATAGGAACATCTTTCATCTTAGTTTTAGTGGTTTGGTCACTAACCACATAGGCCAAATAACCTTGCCAACCTCTTCAGAAAAGCTTCCCAGCTTGAATGACTGAAATTAAACATGGGAAAGAGTCCTTCTTGACTCCTTGGAATGAGAATTCTACCAACCTTGGTATGTGGAATACAACCTCCTTAGAATAGCAATGAACTATAACATGATATGTGGTTAACCAATCCATTCCCAAGATTACATCGAAATCCTCCATGTCAAGTAAGATCAAGTTTACAAGAAACTCTAAGTTCCCAACCATAATAACACAAGACTATAATACTAAATCAGCTAACAATGACTTCCCAAGAGAAGTAGATACATGTAGCACATAGTCTAAAACCACAAGTGAAGAACTAGCATGTTTGGCATAAGCATATGAAATGAATGAATTTGTAGATCTAGGGTCTATAAATACACATGTAGTGTGAGCAAACAATGGAATAGTACCTAAGACAACGGCCTTAGATGCCTTCAGATCTTTCTCAATAATAGCATACACACGGGCTTTAACCTTCGGATGTTGTTGGTCATCAGCTGGTTTAGTAGTTAGGGTGTCCTTTCTACTAGAACAATCATGAGACAAGTGGCTAGTCTGTCCATAGCTAAAGCAAGCACCAGTGTTCTAATAACATGAACCACCATGCCTCTTTCCGCATCTCTTGCAATGCTCAATAAATCCTTACTGAATTGGCCTTCTTTTGGCAGGTGTTGGAGCAATAAGCTCCTTGCGAGCATGAGACTAAAATGGTCTCTTTCCTCGATCAGGAATTTTCAAAAGTTTATCACCCTCCCTTTTCGCTATGTGGGTAGTCTAAACTACATCAGTAAAGGTCTTCAACCTCAGCATAGACATATGAGGACGGATATTAGGCGTAAGGCCTTGCTGAATTATTTTAGCTTTCATAGCATCATCCACAATAATATATGGAGTAAAGAAAGCTAACTCTATGAATTTTGCTTTATATTGCAACACAGTCATGTTTCCCTGCACCAACTCAAGGAATTCCAATTCCTTCTCTTCACGAACACTAGGTGGGAGATAGTAATCCCTAAGCATCTCAAGAAACATCTCTTATGTGGGAGGCTTATCATACTCTCCTATAAGTGTATCCTTCATGGTAAGCCACTAGTGTATGGCTTCACCTTCCATCATTAAAGTAGAAAAAAAACACGTTGATCATCAACACAACCTATCACCTCAACGATCTCATCAAGCTGCATAGTCCAAGGTTTAGCTTTCATCGGATTGGTTGTTCTCCTAAACTCCGGTGGTTGCATTCTTTGAAACCGCTCAATCATATGATTCTCATTTCCATTGCCTCTCTCTCTTGGTTATCTCTAATTGATGATATGTTCCTTCATAACCTTAGTTAGCCATGAATAACTCCCAATATTCCCTCAAAGGGATCTTTGTCAAGTGCTGAAGTAGAAGATGCAGCTCTAGTACTCATCCTTGGTGGCATCAAGTACCTAAAACCAAACAATAACACACTTAGAATCATAAAGAATTCCAAGGTATGAGAGATCAACTAATATCCTTAATCACAATTCAATATGAATCCCTAAGTATAATGTCAATCATCAGTGTCATATGATTGATAATTTAATTCTCTAAGTTATTCCGCTGCTATCTATTCTATGTCACTTTTAATTCCACTTATTCACATGATCACTCACCCAATAGTATACAAAACCCACACCTGGCTACTCTGATACCAAGCTGTAATACCCTTGAACCTGGACTCAGATACCGTTCATATGTGCCCCATATTTGGATCATTATATTGACACTCAATCTGTATTCCATAACATATACAACCATATATTCGTTTCATAGTATCATAGTCCCTTATATTCAATTACACGCGGAAGCGTAAAAATATTTTCTTATGCTTTACCTCAGACATAAGCCTTTCATCATTAAACCATAACTTTTGATTCATTACCTTTATCATTAGCAGAAACAGTACTCATCCATAACATATATCCATAAGCAATTCATTCATAACAAAGTGCAGATGAAAATAAACTCTCCAACATTCACATGACCATGAGTATTAAGTGCAACACCATAGTTGCCTAATTACAATGATATAAAGTCTACAACCAATGAATCAAATCTACTACACTCACTCTAATAAAATGTAATTATTACATTTCTCAAGTAATGTCTCAAATAAGAAATGTAATCAGAAAAAGAAGCATCTATCTTTAATCATATCCATCATATCCCAACATCAATCTAATCACTCTATCATCTTATCCAAACCTATGCTAATTGGGGTGAGCTTAACGGGCTCAAGAAGTATAAAAGCAAACCATATCTAGCTGATAGTAGATATAGCTTGCACACAGGTTTCTCTTACGTAACTTAAGCATGGATAACAACATGAAACTTAAATTATATGAAACAAGAACATATAAATCCATGGGTACATTTAAATAAGCAATATAATCATATTCAATGTCATGGACAATGAAGGAGTATGTATCACAATGTAATGATACATGTAACATCATTCACTTTCAAAATTAGTTAATATATCATTTTTTGTATTTATTTTCATTCTTCTTATCCATAGTTCACTCACTCATCATTAAGATTCAAATACATTCATATCACATAGTTCATTTGTTTATAAACTTTATCAATGTCTTGTTTGTTAGTTTATATCACTTCTTAGTAGATTTTAAAGATTCAATCGTTGATCTCTATTGTAGCGACCCAATGGGAGGTCCCAGAACTATGTTCAATAAGGTTCAATAGATTCAAATGAAGGAAAAGCACAAGTAAAGTTAACACTAATAACTTTCATTGTTATGACCCAATGGTAGATCCCAAAACTTTAATTAAGAGGGTTCAATGAGTCAATGTGTTCAAAGTAGTATTCAAAGAGGTTTAAAGAGTTCAATACCATAAATGGTTCAATCTCCATTGTTTAGACCTAATGGGAGGTCCCAAAACGATGTTCAAAGGTTTAATGATTCAAAATTTAATAAAGTCCTTCTCTGTTTTGACCAAAAGTTAGGTCCCTTCCTTGTTTAGACCCAATGTTAAGTCCCTTCATTGTTTAGACCCAAGGTTAAGTCTCATCCTTTTTTAGACTCAATGTTAAGTCATCAAAGATAGAATTCTATGACTCCAATTTTATAAACATCAAATCATGCACTAACATCAAATCAAAGTGAATCATATACCTTTGAAATGATTGAATCATGGAAATACCTTATCTATGTTCGTTTTATGTATTATAGAAACATTCTAATTTTTGAAACCATGTGAACCTTTGAACTTATTGATGTGAACCCTATTGGACTTCAAACCTTTAATCAATTTTGGGCCTCGTCACAAGGTTGTGTAACCTTTGACTCTTTGAACCTACTCACAAGGCTAAGTGTGAGAATGTGCTCAAAACCATGTTCTTTGGTTACACGGATATCGGCCCTACTTCTGGGGATTATCATGAGATTTAGACCCTACCTTTAGGGTAATAACAAGGACATTGGCTCTACTCTTGGGGATTGACAAGAGATTTGGACCCTACCCATGGGGTTGACCAGTGTATACGAATACTTTACTTTTAACCTTTAAAACATTGAACATTGAACCTTTCAAACATTGAACTTTAAATACTTTGAATTATTTAGCTTTAAACACTTTAAATCATTGAACATTGGATCCTTTGAAACTAACATATGTCATTAAACTCATAGACTTTGATCTTCATATTGAATTACTTATTTGGACACCGATTCTTATTCGGTATTTAACATTGAACTCTGAATTGTGAAATCAGAATTCTTTCTTTGACTGTAACACTTTATATTGGACCTTCAACTTCAATTTGATATCTGATTATTGTTCAGTTTTGTACTAGCATGATCATATTTATTACTTCAATCTTTGTTTAGTTTTGTATTGACTTTGGACTTTCTAGTACTTAGATTATGCTTTTTTCTCATATTGCTTATAGTTAGTACGATTGCTTACATGTTAGGACTAACCTAGTCATGCTGTTTTTCAGACTAACCATGTTCGCAAGCCTTCCTTCTCTAGAGGTTTGTCATAACAATTTCAGGCTCTTCTTTTGCTCTTTTGTATTTTTAGTATTGGACAAACTACTAATCTTATAGAGAAGTTATGAAAACAACACTTTTCTTTGCAAAACAAAATTTTACATAGACACTAATCAAAATCCATTTTCAAAACTTGTGGTTTCTTTGTGAAAACATGGATATCTTCAAATAAAACAAGTAAATCATGTGAAACAATTTCAAAATAGAGATTAACAAGGATCTATGCATCTAAGTGATTGAACATAAAGCATATATTATAGGTATTCTTATAAACAAGGTTGTTCTTTGCAAAACAAGGGTTCTAAGAGCCTAAACAATTTAAAACTGAAGCAAGACAATATCAATCCTTTGAGAAACAATATTATAGAGTTCTAAGAACCTAAAAGAATGAAAAAAAATTATAGTTTACCAGTGTTCTTACCTCTTCAATTGTGAATTTGTTCCCTAATTTTCAAAAATCCCAAAATCCTTTGCCAAACCTACATTTTCTATTCCTTTCCCTTTCTCTTGCTCTTTGATTTATTTATAGGGTTTCTATGATGATTTATGCTGAGAAGAACTCAATTTATAGACTCACAAAGAGTCCTACCAAATTTGGAACCCCCCGTGGCCGGAAAGTCGTCGCGACTTTCCAAAAGTGACTCGGAAGGGGCCAATCGATTGGGATCCAACCCTTCAAATTTTTAATTGTTTTTGTGTCTCGCACACTCAAACTTCATAAATTCTTAGTTTAGACTCTTATTCTCCTACTGTTTGTTGCATTGGAAACTAGACTTTCATGCCTTTCCAATGATATAATTGGTTCACAAGTTCTTTTTACATTTTTACTTGTGTCTCTAAAGTTTTACAAGTTTTCAGTTCAATAGACATGCATTTAAATCACTTTAAGTGTGTGCAATATAGATGTAACATGTGTGTATGATATATGTGCTAGACATGTGCAAAATATATGCAAACATGTGTGGGGTATTACAACTGGTAGCAAGCCTCTGTGAAATTTCTTTGCCTTTCTTGTGTTGTTAAAGGTGAGGTGTGACGTAAATCGAGCTAACTCAATAAATTTTTCCTTGTACTAGAGTACTTTCTATTGCCTTGAATGAGCTCCATAAAATCCATTTCTTTTTCATCCCATACACTTTCCAGAAAGTAGAAGTCATGGAAAACATCCAAGAATAAATCCCAAGTCATGGGATCCTTCTCATTATACAATAGTGTATCCTCGGTGGCCCTCCACCAATGTTTTGCCTTTCCCTAAAACATAAACGAAGTCAATGATACCTTCTATTCCTTAGGACACTTCATCACGTCAAAGATCTTCTCAATCTGCATGATCCATGCCTCTACCACCATGGGATCTAGAGTACCCATAAACTTGGTTGGCCCCATCCTACAAAACCACTCAATGGCCTAACCCTCATGCCCAACAATCAACTCTTGGGGCTGTCCCCCCATTCGAAATATGTTCCTTGACTACACCAGCAAGTTCCCTATGGCTCCCAATACTCCTTCCAGATTTTCATCCTCTGGCTGAGGTGTAGTGGGCTGATCTAGTGCTCTTTCTTGGTGGCGTCTCTATACTTAAAAATCAACCAAATAATTGATCAAAATCCTATATCCATCAAAATATAATTGATTTTGACTTCTTAAATCACATAAGAATCAAGCAATAATCCTCAATCAATCCTCGAAACATTTCCGCTAGCATGTCCAAGCATTAACTTTCTTAACTCCAAGTATTTAGTTGTTAATTGATATGCCATAATAAATTCGTAGATTAATAATGTGAGTACTGTGTTCATGCCTTTGTTGCAGGTAGGCAAATAACAGATAATGTAATTATAGCCAAAGAACTATTCCATTCAATGAAGAAGATGAGAGGAAGAGAAGGTACATTCGCCCTCAAACTGGATATGTCAAAGGCCTATGACAAAATTGAATGGAGATTTCTATAATCTGTATTGCATCAATATGATTTCAGTCAACCTGTTATAGAAATGATAATGGAAGGAGTCACCACCACTTTATTCTCAGTACTAATAAATGGAGCAGTTAAGGGAATCATTAGGCCCACAAGAGGAATCAGGTAGGGATGTCCAGTATCACCTTATCTGTTCATTTTGTGTGCTAAGGTGCTTACACAATTGATCTCCAAAGCAGAATGGACTCATCAACTAAGGGGATTAAAAATCAATAGGTATGCCCCTGCAGTGTCTCACCTTATGTTTGTTGATGACCTTCTCTTCTCTGGAAGAGCTAACAAGAAGTCTATAGTCAAAATCAAAGAGATCCTAGACATTTATGAAAAATGGTCTGGCCAAAAGATAAACTATGAAAAATCTTCAATCTACTTTAGTCGGAACATGAATCAAGTAAAGAAAGAGAAAATATTGTTTGTTATAGGGGTCAACAAGATGGAAGAGGATGATGAATATCTGGGATCGAATCTATTGTTGGACCACTCAATACAAACTACCTACCTACCTCTACTAGGAAAAGTTAGCTCTAAACTCTCAGGCTAGAAAGTGAGACTACTATCCTATGTAGGCATAACAGTTCTGATAAAAGCAGTCATGGCAAGTATTCTAGTTTACTCAATGTCTATCCATATTTTTCCAAAAGAGTTCTGCAAGAAATTAAATGCTTCCCAAAGAGATTTTTGGTGGGGTTTCAAGGAAGGTGAGAGTCATCTGTACTTAAAGGCCTGGAAATACTTTCAACTGGAAAAAGCCAAAGGAGGCCTAGGAATTAGAGATATGGAATTAATTAATAAATCACTAGTCTCAAAAATTGGATGGAGATTCCTCAAGAACCCAGATACTGTTTGGGCCAAGGTTTTGCAGGCCAAATACTTGAAGAATAAATTTTTTTGGATAAGGCAATGTCCAAAATCAACATCTAGAACATGGTCTAACATTTTAAAATGTAGGGAGATCCTAAAGAGCGGAATAAGAAAAATAATTAATTTAGGCTTTGATACCCACATCTGGAATGACCCCTGGATTCCTAACTTTAAAATTCTCAGCGAGGTTAATGAACCAGATAGGATTCCTCTACACTGTGTAAATGAGTTCATTGACCACTAATCGCACTCTTGGAAGGAAGATTTAATTTACTCCTCCTTTGATAGAGTGACACCCTCAGCAATACTCCAAATTCATCTATCCAAAGAAAGTCAAACCAAAGAAGATGAACTAATATGGACAAAGACCTCCTTGAGTAATTTCTCATCTAAGTTTGTGTATAAACTACTTGCCGATTCCATAGGCTCCACCTTAGATATTCAGGATGAGAATACCAGGAAATTTTGGCAAAATTTTTGGAAGGAAAAGTATGTACCACCAAGGGTCCTTATCTTCCTCTGGTGGTGTCTCAACGGTGCCTTGCCACTCAAATCTAAAATGGGCAAATTCATCAATGAATACAACACTAAGTGCCCCATCTATGAGGAGAAAAATGAAATAGTAAATCACCTCTTCTTCGAATGTGAAGTGGTGAAAGAAATTTGGTTTGGGTCCCCACTGGGTCTTCAGTTGGAAAATTGCAAGAAGTCCTGTATTGAGTGGATAGAATCCTGGCTCTCTTCCACAATAGATAGATCAATTTTCTTCCAAGGAGCAATAACCATGTGGTGCATTTGGAAAGAAAGAAACAGACTGGTCTTTGAGAACAAACCAATCTTGGCTGGAAACATTCTAGAGAAAGTATTATAGATGGCCAAAGAATACAGTCTAGAGATAAGACCAAGAATACATTCCAGAGATAAGACCAAATACTGAACAAGAATGTAGAGTTCAAACAACTCATCTGGCATGTCTGTGGATGGCTCCACCACCAGGTTCAATAAAAATAAATGTGGATGGGGCAGCTGGCCTCTTAAGTGCAGCTGCAGCCATTGCTAGAGACTCCTCAGGTTCCTTCATCCAAGGGGAAGCAATCAAGCTTAGTCCTTGCAGCCCAAAAGAAGCAGAAGCAATGGCTTTTCGATTAGGTCTGAGACTTGCAACGGAATAATCCTCTGGGCCAATCATCATTAAAGGGGATAACAACAAGATCGTGCAACTTATCCCATACCTACAAGCTCAATGCCCTTGGAAGATCTAGAATATCAGCTTTGACTGTCGTTGTCTGGTAAATCAATCCCCCTAAGTTTCATTTCACATGTTTTAAGAGACTGCAGCAAAGATGCCCATTTAATGGTGGCTATCGCATCCAAGGAACATCTCTCTACGAAATGGAATGGAACTACTCTTCCTTACCATATTTCCTCCATTATTTATATGGACATTTGTAATGAGGCCTTTTTATGATGAATGAATTGAGCTAAAGCTCTTTGCAAAAAAAAAAAAAAAAAACCATTCAAGTGGATCAGTATAAACTTGAGGTCACATCTATTGACATTGAAAATATCTCCATGAACAGAAGTATTAGAGTTTGTTCATGATAAACACTAAATCATTTTAGTAGAAAAACAATGATAATATGTGCATTTAATGTGCATGTGTAATAATGAAAATGACATGTTTTGACACGTGTCCAAAAAATATTTTATATGAGGAAAAATGTCAAAGTATGACATGTTGTAGATGATGTTTATGTAAGAAAATTTCATCTTTTCATATGGTTAAGAATAAGCTTGTGAGTAGTCATTTAAGTTGTGACACATGTTAGAAGATGTTTCTATAAACAAATGATATGTGTCCAATGTTCATGGAAGTCATGTTTGTAGAAGTTACACATGGATTTTACAAGGCCACAAACATATTTCTATAAAGATTATTGATTAAAATATTCTATGTTAAGAGGCAAAAGTCAAGTTTAAAGTTGAAGAAACAAAGTTAAAGTTGGGCATTGATTCCTTCTAAAAACAAAATTTGAGTTGAATAAGAACTTGCTTGTGGGAGTCAATATATAGAATCTAAGTTTAATTTAAATACACTGTTAGCTCCCAAATTTTGACTCTGGTTATGTGATAGCATAAAGAGAGCGTAACAGCATTTAGGCATCAAGACTCGAGGCACTCTTGGTTTGAGAAGAGCAAACCTGGACTCTAGGAGGTTAGGCATTCCCAAAGAAGTCTTTCCAGATACTCTAGTCATAATGAAATAGTCAAATCACCTCATTACAGCCCGAAATGCACCACTTCAAGACAAACCCTAATTTCTCAC
>JAOXJP010234105.1:0-10211 GCA_025762735.1 Platanus orientalis | reverse complement strand
GTGTGGTGGGGGGGCCGGGGGGGGAGTATCGTTTCTTCACTTTGATTGCCATGTGAAAGCAACGCGGACACCCCACCCTGCCATATCGGGAAGCCTCCCTTCACCTTCGGGCATGTGCCTCCAAGCTTCCTCCCCTCCCTAAAGTAAAAAAGCTGTGGTCCTTACCTCCAGCTTTCAACCCACTAACTAAAACGTTGAAGTTGAAATGTTATGAGTCGTGACATCCAAATAACTGCTTTGCCACTGTTCTATTTGCCTACCACCTATGTTTAAGCCCTCCATTCCTCTCTCTAACTTCATGTGGCGGACATACAATGTGTGTAGACCAATCCACTAGTATTAGGATTAGCGAATGCTTCATGTAAACACCGGGTGAATGACTAATGAGAATTGAAAATAAAAATATGTTAAGAGAGACGAAAATAGTTGTAGAAAAATAGGATTTTAAAAGAGGAATTAGAATTAGAAGTGGTAGTCATCAATTCATTTTAAGAGAAAAATGTGGGTGAGAAAAAATTGGGATATAAGATATGAGAGTGAAATTTGACAGAAATATAACTGAAAAAAAAAAAAAAAAAAGGATGTGGAAAGAGAGTTTGTCTGAGAATCCAAAGAGAGAAATAAAGAGGGAGAGATATGCATTACATTTTTCTAAAGAAACTAAGAAATTAGGAGGGTTGGCAACCCAATAGTGTATATAGATAGATTGTAAAATGAGCTGGTACGACCCATGAATGGTTATGCCTGAAAGCCTAGACCGGATCTTCTCCTGCCACTTATGACCTGCCAAGGTCCTGTCTGACAGGTGGCAGGACACTATTGGAGCGAAAAAGTGAATTACAATTTTTGAAAAATGCAATTCATTTTTTTCCTGCCAATCATCTCCTGCCACCTATTAGACAGGATGTTAGCAGGTCATAGGCCGGCAAGAGAAGATCCTTTGCGAAAGCCTGAAGCACACAACTGGCCGGGCCTCATTGGGGCCTAATTCAGGGCTATTAAAATTATATATACATATATATTAATTGTTGAAGTCAAATTGAAAAATTAGTTAAATGTCTCCAAATTTGAGTAATTTGTATAAAATTACACCCCCTCAAAAAAAAAAAAAAAAAAAAAGTAAAAACAAACAAACAAATTCTAAACATTTGGAAATTAAAATTAAAATTGATAGGCCATTACATCTATGGGCTATGTTGGGTTATTCGGTCAAGGTTATTCAGGCCATAATGCTGGTATTTGGGTCATATGGTCGATGAATGCTTGTACAGCCAGTTGTGTTCACATAATGCTGGTATTCGGGTCGTATGCTAGCTGAATGCTTGTACATAGGGTTCAAGTTATCTGAAAAATGGCCATGTTCTGGTTCGCATTTGATTTGAAATAAACTTATATGGTCAATTTATAAAAATATCCATTATAAACGGATAGGATACGAATTAGTCAAATATATATATATTCATCTGTTCTACTAAATATCCATTTCATTAAAATATAATAATATAGATAATAGCCTAATAACTAAAACGCTTAAAAATATATAAACTCTTTACTTTATATATGTTCTATCTTAGTCCATGGCGGCATTCACAAGTACTACCACAACTATGTCGCAGTGACAGAAGTTCACACCCACCACATAGGAGAAGAAATTGTGTTTTGCTCCATCTGACATCGTTGTTAGGCCATATGGCATTGAAAATTTTGGAGATATTAGACATGGGTTAGGAAAGACCGTGCTAGCGACGATAACAATATATATGGAATTGCCTTTTTTGTTTTTTGGATATCTGAATCCGGTTTTAAATCCAAATAATTTCAGCGGTTATGATACAATATAGTTTTATAATATCCGTTAGAATAAGGTATAGAAAAGGATATATTCATATCCAGTCCATTTGCAGCCCTGCTTGTACAGCCACATAATCTCTTTGGATTCACACCATCTCCCGTTCAAATGGACATTTGACGCCAGTATCAGTTCACGAAGTGATACAAATATGTGACAAAATGTGTGTTAATGAACACAGGTATACGTCTTTTGAATACTGAGAATGATTGTCTGTAGACAAACCTCTAATTATTGATTGACATACGATGTGTTTTTTGAATTTGGTGTCTTCTATTTACCACCTACTTTTTCAATTGAACGCTTTTTTGAACCCTCTTAGCCCCATAAACAACATGTTTGTTCATAATTCACCATATACATTACAAAGGCATTTTCATCACATAACATTTTGTTCGCTTTACCCAACAAATGTTATGCGATGAAAAAGTCTTTGTAGCATGTACGGTGAATTATAAATGACACATGTTGTGTTGGGGGCTAAAAAGTCTAAAAAAATGTTCAGTTGAAAAGGCCAAGGGTTAAAAAGAGACATCAAATTAAAAAACACATCCTGTGACCTGTGTCAATCAATGACACACCCACAGAGGTCTGTTAACACAGACAATCCTTTTTATACAATCATTTGAGAGATGAGCCACATGGTGTCAGGGACTAGGTACAACAACTTAGAGAGTGGCTAAAGTTGGAACGACATCAAAGCTGACACATCAGTGCCAAAAAGTGAAAAAAAATCCCTCAAAAGGTATATATCACTTTTTCAGTGTTGATGTGTCAATCCTAATGTCATTCCAACTTTGGCCACTCTCTAAGTTGTTGTACCCAATCTCATCTTGCCACAGGGGAGGATGATGGTTACATATATAAGTGAAGATCTGCTTTGGAAGGACTTATCGAATAAAGTTATCCGTTGACGGACAGAAAGCATCTTGGCACCCTCTCAATGCCGGCGAGGCTTATTTACACTCGGCATAGAAAACACCAAAGTGAAAAGGTGGTCACATCAGTGTCAGAAGTGATTTACACTCGCCCCCAAAAAGTGAAAATTACTTTCATTGTTGGTGTTTTCGTCTGTTTAACCCTAGATGGAGGTTAGAGGAGGTTAGGGGTCAGCATATAAAATCCAAGCCGGATTGATGCACATGTGATATGTGCTAATGTGGGATCCACTGTTCAACTGCGAGTCAGGTCCACTCTTCATTTTTTTTATTTAATTTTTAATTATCAGTAAGCTGGGCTGCTGGGACTATTAATAAAAAATTCTTTTTGGTGACGGTACATGTTAAGACCTGAAAAGGAATTTTTTTAAAAGATACGATACTGATTTTTTTTTTAAAGAGATACGATACTGATTGATGTATAAAAGATAAAATAAAATTTGCAAAATAAACTGCATTAATTGAGAGATGGTTGAGTCGTATGACAGATCTAATTTTGTCTAAGACAACCTTTAAAAGCCCGCATTCAAATAGATCTAAATCCTCCAAGCATGCATGATTAACGTATGGTTGCTCATATCTACTCCAAGTGTCATACGCAACATGATCCCAAACCCTACCTCCCTTTTTAAAGAACCCTATTTTGTGTGACCAAATTTTCATGTGACCGTCTGTGACCAAGGGGGAGGGATTTAATAGGACAACTTAAAGTTACCCTAAAGTAAGAATAACTTTATGGGCCAATACATCAGTGCCAAAAAAGTGATATCCGCTTTTGGGGGATACTTTTCACTTTTTGATACTGGACCCTAATGTCATTCTTATTTTAGTCTAACTTTAAATTGTCCTACCAAATCCATATGGTCTTTTGAGACTTTTAGCCCATATACACCACATGTCAGCCTGTAGCATGGTCACAGAGGTCAGAGACTCACAGAATATTCTTTATTTTTTCAAATAACGGGGGGTTATGTTTTTTTATTTTATTTTATTTTTTATGAGGGTTTGGGGTGGATACATAGCTTTGACTTTGACGTCAATCTCGTTTTCCAATTTCAGTTAGCCAAATGAAGAAAATTGCAATTTGCGAAGGCACGATTCCAAAGACATTCCTCGAGCTGGCAACCACATTTTAAGTCTCTCTCTCTCTCTCTCATTTGTTTTATTTTCTATTTCCGTTGGTTAAAAAGTTAAGAAGATAAAACCAAAAATTAAAAATAAACAATCAGAAATCAGAAAGCAAGAAGAAGAGCACAATGCTTTGTCAGCATGCATATGGCCCTTTCGGGTATATGAGACCGGGTTGATATCAAGTGTACCACACCCCTGATGGGACCACTCAGGGGGTGGAATCAATTCACTTTTTGGAGGTTTTTGATTCCCCCTCCTGAGTGGTCCCATCAGGAATGTGGTACACTTGATATGGCACCTATGAGACGGGTCTTGACTCTTGAAGCTAGTTCCCCCAACCTTAATCTGGTTCTCCCAACCACTCTGAATTTAGGAGGACAACTTAGAGAGTGTCTAAAGTAAGAATGACATCAGGGTCAACACATCAATGCCAAAAAGTGAAAAACATCCCCCAAAAAGTATATATCACTTTTTTGACATTGATGTGTTAGGCTTAAAGTCATTCTTACTTTAGACATGTTGTCCTATCAAATCCGGGCTGAAATCATCTATGCCACCCTCCCTGATGGGACACTGGGGGAATCAATTCACTTTTTAGAGGTTTTCGATTCTCCCTCTTGAGTGTCCCATCAGGGTGTGTGGTGCAGAGGATTTCAGATCAAGCCTGCATGCAATGGCAATCTACGATCCAACTAGACTTTTAGAACCCAACTTGACAACATCTCCCACAACCCAATCGTATCAGCACCCAGCTTGGATGTGCCCAGCTTCTATCAAACATCAATTTTGCTGAATTGCATCCCTAGATCCATGTTAAAACAAACACATTTCTGTCAATGATTCCGCAAAATTGATCGAGCTGATGATTTTGGCTGACATAACAGTCCTTGTAACATTGATTCGGATTATCATGGTAGATTAATTGAGATGAAAATGGGCTACTCGACTCATGGATCCGTCCGTCTCGCGAGAAGCCATCTAAGAGAGAAAGTTGTTGTGTCTATTTGGCCCCAGATATGCTAGCCGATTCTGTTGACAAAATCTCTTAAATTGAGACAGATCGCTTAGCTGGTGCCCACCCAAAGTTTAAATTATTAGATGTTCTTTTACTAAAACAAAGAGAAACCTTCTCTAATTAAATGGACAAGGTTGATTCTGACATATTCCAATCTAGAAAGAATATTACAAAAGTTAAAAAATTTGTGTTAGTCTCACTGTTTCCACACCTAAAACCCGTAACCGGCTTTTTTCCCAAAAAACAAATTCATAACCCGGAACTCCAAACAGTAAAGCGAATATAAGCGTGTGAACTCCAACAGGGTTCGAACGGCTTTGTTCGTTCTGTTACTTTGGATTCTGGCACTCCGAGTTGTAAAGAAGTTCACGTATTGGTTCTTTCTCTCTTTTATTATCATGGACGAATAATATGTCATCCTCTTCTTCTTCGAGTACAGAACCCACTTGCCTCTCTCTCTCCCCTCTTTTTATACCTTTTTCTCATCAGGTGCGGCACGTGCGTTACCGCGTGAAATTGGTTACTGGTGTGGGCATCTGTGTATAAGGTACAATCATTTGGGGGCCCACGTGAAAGCCCAATATTATATATATATATATCGAAGCAAATGTTCTGTGATAAAAATACCTCCGTAGTGTATATGGTGATTTATAAACAGACATGTGTTGTTTTGGGGGGGTAAAAGGGTCCAAAAAAGCGTTCAATTGAAAAACTAGGTGGTCAACAAAAGACATCAAATTCAAAAACACATCATGTGTCAATCAATGCACGTTAATAGAAGGTGGGAGTTTTTAAACCAGCAGAAGACCATGAAGTAACAAACAAATGAGCTAAAAATAGTTAGAAGAGGGCTTCATGAGAATAGAATGTGGGACTTTTCTGCAGACAAAAACTAAAATAAAATCTTTTGGAATTTAAATGTCTTATTATATCCTTTTTATATTTCGTTTCCTCATAAGGATGTGCATTATCATGTCGTGTATATTATTGAATTTAGTTTTATGACAAAGATGTCATACATTTAAAAAAAAAAAATTAGGAATTTATTCTTTTTAGGAGGAGGAAGAGGGAGATGTCTTGTTCTTGAAGGAATACCATTTTATGTTTCCTGATGTTCTCGTCTCCAAATTGAGTACACATGACCCACTAGCTAATTAGTACTAGTGTTCAATCAAGAAGCTCCAGACTAGTTATACCTTATTGCACAAAAAATATTGAATGAGTTTGGTTGTAACAACTCAAATGAAGAGGTTTTTATAACAATTTTTATATGCGAGAAATTCCTCTGCAATGGGAGGATGGTGCACCCCCTCACAGGAGGTGTAGTAGCCCCACGCAAAAAGTGCATGGGGGCCCATCCTGCGGCAGAGGATCTGCCCCTATTTATATAGAGCACCATCTCATCGTGAATTTTGTGGCCCTACTTTACGCACCAATTGCTTGAACTATTAATATATCCAAATGGTACAACACATTTGTGTAACCTGAATTCACAAATTCTTTTTTATATATAAAAGAAAAAAACTCACAAATTCTTAATAACCCAAAGTGTTATATGGGTAAAGCTTACTTCTTCTTCATTTTCTTTTTCTTCTTCTTATTATTATTGTAATAGTAGTAGTAGAGAAGGCAAAAAAGGACTTGGGTAAGTTACTATAAAATGGCTGGATGGCTTATGATTTAACTGAAGATGTAGCCAATACCACGTAGTTGAGATTAGGTAATCTTGAACAAAGTTGAGTTGAGTTTACTAAATGAGAATGATTGTCTGTTTCGAGACAGACCTCTAAAGTCATGCCATTGATTGACACATGATGTGCTTTTGAATTTGATGTCTTTCATTGACCACCTACTTTTTCAACTGAATACTTTTTTGGACCTTTTTACCCCCCAAAACAACACGTCTGTTTATAATTCAGCATACACACTTCAGAGGCATTTTGATCACAGAACATTTGCTTCGGGAAATGAGATAGATGTTTTGTCCAGGATGGAGTGTCTGGGACACCAAGCAACTGCACATGGAATAAAATGGACAAGGAATAGATGAAATCTGTTGACATATATTAAGTATATTAACTCTAATCTCTACTACAACCTTAGGATTTTGAGAGAGAGAGTTAATTGTTTTATCTAAGATGGTTTTAAAGTATCATGAGTTCAAATTTCCCTATGGATGCAATTATTCTCCCCTTGAGGGGGAGTGTTGAAATATATTTAGTATATTAAGTCTAATCTCTCCTACAACCTTAGGGTTTTAGGAAAGACAGTAAATTGCTTTATTTAAGAAATTTCAACCCATTTTATTCCAAATGAATTCACTTGGTGCCTTGGAATCCTGGACAAGAAATTTGCTCCCTTAAGTTTGTTAGTATTATTGTTTTTATGTAAGTTGGAAATGGGACAACATCTCAAAGGAACAATTATGGTACAAAAGGGCGCATTAAACAAGAAGCACACTGAATTTAGATTCCAAAAGACAATAAGCCCCTGGTTTCTATAAATGTAGGCATTCATTACACAAGTAAAAATGAAGAACATATAAAAGTAATGTCTCAAAATTACGCCTTTGATGAGGAGGAATCATACATTTTAAAACAATTATAATGAAAAATATACTCAAGGGTGAGAGTTCCAAATATAATTATTAAGATATCATCCTAAGGTTGAATTGCTAGTATTGAAAGGTATGATCAAAGGGCTTGGTAATATGCCAATTTATAAAATGGGAGAAAATAAAAGAAATGACCCCAAAAGGGCATTTAAAATAATTCTTAAGGCCTCAAATAATTTAAAATAAAGATGTGAAAGCAAAAGAAATCAAGAATTAAATTTAAGTTTACAAATAACCAATAAATCAAAGAATAAAATTTAAGAAAATATGTTAGGATGATGAAGAACAAAATAAAAAAGGCATTTCTATCATTTTGGACTGAAAAATCCAAAAATTACCACAATACTCCTATGACGTTTTAGAAAATTTTATGATAATTTCTTATGTGTCCAAGGGTTCTACAATTAAAATTTTATTAAATTCCGACAAGAATTAATGGATTAAAACACAAAATTTCAAAAACTTGAAGGTGCTTTAATAGAGGTTTTTAACACTTGCACATGAAATATGGGAAATGAAGAAAAAGAATAATGATAGAAGAATAAAAGAGAAAAGTATATAAAAAAAAGAAGAAACTAAAAGAAAGAAAGAAAACAAATTAAGATATACTTTGAAAGATAGTAGGAGCTTGTGACTGCACCTATGGAAGAAGAAGAGAGGGGAATCATGAGTGGTATCAATCATTGGAGAATGAGAGATAAATCAAGTCCACGACCTACCTTTCTATTTGGTAAAAAGCTAAAATATATTAAACTCAGGGGGGTCAAAGCCTTCCTAACGATTACAATCTAATTTTAGAGAGTCCTCTAACCAAAAGGGTGGGATAGAGGACCACGACTCTTGAGAAGAAATATTTCAGCTAGTAAGCGAGCAGAATCATTGGCACCCAAAGGGAATGTTCTCAAACCTAGTAGCAAGATGCTTGCAATCCATAATGAAACCTTTGACATACCAATGACATAAGTTAATGTTTGTTTGAAGCAAAGAAAACATCTTACAATCATCCTCAAGAATCACATTCTTAAGACCCATCTTGTGGGCTTTTAACATACCAAGCCTAGCTGCAATCCACAATCTCAATTGACCCATAGCTGCTTGGCTCTGCCAAGGCACACAAAAAGAGATCATTCTCATCACGAATCTTTCCCTACCTTGAGAACACCCAATTCAACAATACTTTAATAATTATTTATTGTATTAATCAATGGACTATAGAATTTAGAAATTACAAAATTAGAAACTTGCTAAATACCTAGACTTAGAAACCAAATATTATTTAAAACTTACTTCCCTAATTTAGAAACTATTAATAACTTCAAACTTGTTGTCTAAGATATATTAAAATCAAAACTCTTCTAAAACATGACTTTTTTAAAGTCTAAAACTACTAAAAATTAAGACTTTCTAAAACTCAATTTTCTAAAAACACTATTCCCATTTTTCACTTATACCTCATCAGTAATTTAGTTATACATTTTCTAAATCACTTCGGATTTACGCAATCTTGGTATCGTTAGAAAGTTAACTGAATAACCTATCTTTTTTTTTTTTGTAAATAAAACATTGCATTAAACAATAAAAGAGACATAAGAGCTAGACGATTCCCCATTTAGGAACCATCTAGGACATTTCCATATGGATCTAGGGTCCCTAATCCCACGTGGAGCCATGTCATGAGTTTGGCTATTAACTATCTAATGACACCAAAATAAACCAAAAGGACAAGTTTTGACCTTTGAAAAAGAGAGCTAAACTTCAAAAATGTGATTACTCTCTAAAAAAATATATCCCAACAAAACTTTGGCACTATTAACCTTATTATATAGATACATAAAAATATGTTCCACCTTATAAGATCCTAAATAAGCTCACATAACATGTACACTTGAATCTAGTCTCTTATGTGGGGGCACATACATAAGTTATATAATGTTTTCATCATCAATTAGTCACCCAAAGAAGAATTCGGTGATTTAGAGGGGAGGGTTTTCTCTTTTAATGGGTTCTTCTTACCTCTAAAACAAAGACCTTAAAATCCAAAACACCAAGACTTTGTTCACCACTGACCGGAAATTAGAATTTGCTAAAACCATACTTAGTTCATGAAATAGAGTACAAACATCATACATAAAACAAAACACGAGGATGATGATAATGATGCCATAACCTGGCACAACGGCCATGCTATTGTAACCTGTGATGGTATTGCTACTATATCCCAAGATGGTGAAGATGGTGTCACTGTTATCTAGGATAGTACTGGTGTTTCGTTGTAACACAAGATGGTGGAGGGGCTACTGTAATCAGAGATAATAGAGGTGTTGTTGTGGTAGTAGTGCAACCTGTGGAGGAATTGAATCAACCCCAAAGGGTGAAAGGATAATGGGTTGAAACTTATAGAGGAATTGAATTAACTCTAATAAGGTCTTCTGTAGGAGAAAGGTAAATTAAATTAAACTTAGATTAAAAAAAAAAAAAAAAAAACACCTATAAGGGATAAAGATAGATGCAATTGTGTTGTGTTTCAATGTTGTTGGAGAGGTCCCCCATCTTTACAATTTTGTTGGCCTTTATAAAGCAATATGAACAATTGCCCTTAGTTATCTGAATTCCTTGTTTTTCTACCACATGACACTATGATTACTTAGAAAAATACATAAGTAC
>JAOXJP010234104.1:0-10211 GCA_025762735.1 Platanus orientalis | reverse complement strand
GTGCTAAATAATTTCTAGAAACTGACGTCCCAATTGGCAACCACAATCTCTGACCAAGCCATCAGTTTGTCCCAAGTAGAAACCACTTTCCCAGTTCCCCTTCCCTTATATGAAGAGTTTCTCCAATTCTTAACTATAAGAATGCTGAAGACATTAGTCGAACCCACCCAGCCCATTGTCTCTTAAGAGTGGAGCTGGTTGGAATCCAGATTTGCTGAAATTAGAATTTCAGCAAGTTGCTGAATTAACTAATTAAATCATGCCATGTGTATAACTGATTACAAAAAAAAGAGTTTCCTTAACTAATCCAATAATCTCTCGTAACGTAAGTTTCTAAAGCTACTTATTTTATACACATGGCATGATTTAAATGAGTATTTCAGCATCTTGCTGAAATTCCAATTTCAGCAAATCCGAACTCGTTTGTGAGGACTTGCTTCCGAAAAAAGCGTGAAGTTCAGAGAAAGTTTCTTACTTTGTGCTCTGCTTCTTGGGGGCAGCTGGGTGGTAAGAGAATCAATCAAAATTTAAAGACACAATATTACATTATTGCCTTTCCTGCTTGTTGCCTTAATCAAGACTGAAATAGGTTATCATAATAATTATGGCATTTTTTCTCTTCTACTATTTTGTTCTTCTTTCTTTAAATTTGTTTTCCATTTTCTATTTAGTGTCATAAGTTTGTAGTTCTCAGGTTGTTCTAGACTAACTTTAGTTGAGCTTTTGTTTGATGGATTAAGTACACTTCAATCAAGTTTCCAATTATTAATTGTTATCTTAGGTTAATTTCAGATTGAGTTGTGTTTCTAGATTCCCTAATTGAGAAACTTGGCTGGTCCCAGGTGAGTTCAGTTTAATAACTCAAGACTGAATTGTGTGTATTTATGAGCTTCAGTATAATCATGATATTGTATACGGAGTCTTCAATAGTTGCAAGCAGTGATACAAGAGGAATCTAGAAACAAAGGGAAGACATTCCTTAGCCTCTTCCATGAGAAGAAACTACAAAGGAAGGCAATGGTTGTTGGCTACCCAGACTGAAAATTGCTTGCAGCAACAAAGAGTGTGAGGAATTACATACATGATTCGCCCAAGTCTTTTCCCGGGTAAGACAACACACCAAAAATATCATCAATCATCATTGCCACCTCTGACATGGTAGGCCTCTTAGACAACCTGCTACACCACACAAGCCAGACCCACATTCAGCATCACTATCAGGTCCTTCTATTTGTCCCCGTAACTGAACAGCCTCCTGTAGAGACCCTTGCCATGCATTTGCCCACAGATACAAACCTCTCGGAAAGATCCAATCCAACCCCTGTTTCTTTTCCTGTCCACATGGACGAATCAAGGAAGGATATTGAAAAATAACCCTCCCAGTTCGAACCTCCTAACAGAAACAACCCAAAATGGTATACGTCTGTCTTCTGAGAGAGCCTCTAGTTCCCTCTTGCTTAGGCAGCATGTCACTATTCTCGAGGCATTTCCCAGAAAAAAAAAGGCAGGCAAAATCCGATGCTGTACCTAAGGTTTGCTTTCTTTTTTTTTTAATTACATGACAGCTCGAACAAGATGCTTATGCATTATTGCGGAAAGTTTACGAAAAGTTTGCTTGAGCTGATTAATGGCTTGGACTTCCATGTAAGCTAGACAACTATTAGGGCTCCTCTAGGTCTGGTTTGCCGCATATGGCAAAGACCCATGTTCATTCAACAATAAATTGTGACTGCAGGTCTGGGTCCCTGTGTTGAATTACCCATCACACAAACCAATTAACCAGTCAATGAAGCTATGGAGGATCCAAATGGAGTCCTCCACCATTTAAATAAAAAAAGGATAATGAACATGATTCACCCATTACTACACCTGGACCCTCATCTCATCCACTATGACATCAACAATAAATTGTGACTGCAGGTCTAGGTCCCTGTGTCGAATTACACACAACACATACCAATCAACCAGTCACTGAAGCTATGGAGGATCCAAGAGGAGTTATCCACTGTTTACATAAAAAAAGGATAATGAACATGGTTCGCCCATTACCACACCTGGCCCCTCATCTCATCCACCATTACATCAACAGAAAAAATAGTAATAATAATAATAATCATGTCTGGAAAATAAATCTCATCAATGAGTCTAGATTGTCTGTTGGTAGGGTATAATACTGTATTGTCCAGATTGTCTGTTGGCAGGGTATTTCTATGGTACTGATCCGTCCAGAACTAGTCAATTAGTTTTACAGTTGGTATGTATGAATAGCTACGACAGAAAAGTCTGTATACCAATAAGAAGTAGCAGCATAAATATGTCAAACTGCTAAGGGAAGCTGATCGATATGTAATTGTGTATAATAACCTAAAACTTCAGCTTTAGTATTCTTCAATGATAATTGTGGCCCACCTAGAGTCCTAAGATGAGCTTTCAACCCAAAACTAAAAACTTTTGATACAGCCTAAGCTTTAATGGACAACAAAATAATTGTGGTTCGCTTATGTTTCTACCATCTATGATAACACGCTTTTCCTACTCTTAGAAAACTGCTTAGCATCTCCAATAACCAAAAAACTTAAAACTTCTGACAAAGCTTCGGCTATTTTCGACTTCAATAATATATATATATAACTAACCCAAACACAACTGTAGTAATACATTTCACTGAAAACTAAGAGAATAGTAGCCGGAATATATTAACAAAATAGAACTAACTCTAAAGATAGAGTGGGGATTACAACTAAAAAAGATAGAGAGAGGGACTGGACCTGGACTAAGAACACAGCAGACAACATAGGCGATCTGGACACTCCCCAGTCTGCCTAATACTGAAAACATAATGGCATTTTATAGACACGGAGAAGGCCGGACTTCAAACTTATTACAAGATAGCTTATGACACATAAACAACCACGTAGGATTAGTTCATATGTTCGCATGTGATCTTCACATGGTCTTCACATGCATTGAGTGACGTGTCCTTCTTTAGTCACTGTCAAATTCGGCGGGGTCATCCCAATGTCTGACAAAAGGTGATGACTCGACAGAACTGTCTCCAAAGAATCCGGTTCGTTCGAAAAACGCCAAAAGGTTATCATATAATCGTGAAGAGATGGGATGTTGTGGGTCCGCAAAAGGATCTGCTGCAATCATGACAAGAATCTCGGCATAGCTTCTACGATTGAGGGTACACATACGGTCTTTGAACATGACCCATTCAGCTGGATGGAATTGGTGCTCTTTTGCAAGATTATACGAGAACCAATAGAGTATTTCTGTACGAGGATCATGCGTGTAATAAACCATCTATTCATCATTGTCTCTTATGATATCTGTGGGGTTCTTGAAAGAGATGATGGCATATTTTCTGTGATGTGTATGAAGTATCTGCTGCCAAGTGGTGATGGGGTGAAACCACTATAGAAATTTCATTACTCATGCTTGATTATTGGTTAGATCAGGGTTAACTTGGCACTGGTTGAGATAGGCATATAGGCGGGGGACATCGAAGATGAATGAAACTGTGTAGGCTTCGAAAAGGTACCAAAGGTAGCACAGGGATTCGGCTGGGAGATGGTAATAGTTTCTGATGCTATGTGGGATGAGAAACGGGTAGTCAGAGTGAGGGAGATGTTTGAATATTCTTCTATGGTTGAAGATAGAGAGCTCTAAATATTTATTAAAATTATTTTGGCTTCTCTTTTCCTAGAGAAATTCAAGAATGGTGGTTCTGACTTCAAAAGGAAGATCATGGACAGGTGTCAAAGGATAGACAGGAGGTATAGGCATGGCTGATAGGATGGGTTTACGAGAGAAATAATCAGCAAGGGTATTTTCTGAGCCTTTGATGTTTTTGACTTGGAAATCCCATCTTGAGAACCACTATGCCCATCTGAGGATATTTATATATATATAATCCTAAATTTTTATTTCAGAATCTCAATAGAAACAACCATATCATCAAAACAGAGTCTGGAAACAAATTTCCTAAGAGATTAGCTCTCTCACCATTAATAAATAAATATCCAATGACACATCACAATATCATAAGCTGCATATATAGCATCACAATGAAAAAAAGTCCAACTTCCAATTACCCGGCTGCGAGCAACAAATAACCTAAAATTTGAAACATCGAAACCATTTTGCTAGTCTAGCAGAAACTGCTCGAAGTTTAGAATACAGCTTACCTGCAGGGGACCCTAAAATGAAGCTACACAGATTCTGATGTTAGTCTAATTCTGATTTTCTTTTATTAATCTTGATTTTTTTATCAGCATCCTATGCCCATTTCCACTATTCTTCTCATTTTTATGTTTTCCATTGTTTTACTCGCTGATTTATTTTAGTAAGTTCTGTTTATGATTTTCTATTAATTAACCAAAATTCTATTAACTTTATAATTTTGTTCCTTAATATTATCCAATGAGTAGCTTTTATTTTGATCATTCTGCTCTATTCTTCCTCTTGATAATTCTTGCATTGCTTTGTGAGTTTGTTAGACACTGATGATTGAAATCAGCTTCCAAGCTTCTGAGTCAAGTTGATGGGATGTTTTCCATATATCTTTATCAGCTGTTTAGTCCCAATGGCAGAGAGGAAAGTGCATGATGCAAACAAACACCCTCAACCACATACACATAACTCTCTCTTTTACATGTGATCCCTACTATTACAAGTCCTCCCATGGCTTATAAACCCAACAAGTTTAGTTTCCTCACCAACATGAGACTAAATTGGGAAAACAAAAGAAACATTATAACTTTTGGAGGGAAATTGAGGTATTAGAAAACAATTTGTTTGGTTTGGAGCAAGGTTGATGGGTGGGTAAGAGTTAACAGAGTAGCAATGGCTGATGGGTCTTGAAGAGTGGACAAGTGACTTGAGAGAATCAGCTGTACCAATTTGGAGGTTCAAATTCAATACTTTTGAACAAAATGTAAACTGATATGAATGAATTGTTGGGCAAACTCTTTGTCTATGATATCTTAAAAAAAAATCTATGTATTTGAATATTTTGAAACTATACCAATTGGGAGGTTCAAATTTTGAACCTAAACGTTTGGCCCACTAAAGGACTTCTATGAATATAGAGCTTTGTGTTTGTTTAAGAATGTGTTGATAAATGTAGTTACCTAATTCCCTAAAACTATAAAACATTAGTGAACCCCCAAACTAGTTTCACAAATTATGTAGCCAAATTAGGCAATTTGTTTCTTCATTTCATAATACATATATACCATGTAAACTGATTTATTCTCTTATCTCTTTTGCTTTGTTTAAGTTATGTTCAATTCCTTCAAAAATTTCTATCTTTTTTCTAATATATATATATATTGATGAAGTAATAAAACTGAGCATATTTTTTACCCCCTTTTTTAATAGTAAACAAACAAGGCATGATGTTGTAGCTTATATTCTCTTTGAGTTTGATAATAAGAGTTTTAGACGGCTTCTTTGAAAGGAAAAATGAATTCTTAGAGCTTGAGTTGTATTTCTTGGTTTCTCAACTCATTAGTGATTCAAGTTCTTGTTTTATAAACTATTGAACTTGCAATAAGAAGGATCTATAATTAGTGACATCCGGTGATTGGTAGCAGAACAAAAGGATGCATCATACAGATCATTGCATGGTATGCTTGGACTTAATGTTTGTTGTTAAGTATAATGTTATAAGAAGTGCAAATTATTTTAGCCATTGCTTGACAAAAAATTTCTTCTTATTTTGCATGTATTTTAAAGAGCTCTAAGACAGGTGAGAGGAGATCAAAGAGAGAATGTACAACTGCTAGCTGACACGAGGGAAATGTAGGCATAAGAATCGCAAGCGGAGATTCTACTTCACCACAACAAGTATCACCAAATAGAGGGATGGATGAGGCCCCTCAAGTACAGAAGAGGAAAACCAGGGGCCCATCATGATTGGAAGTTTCTAACAAAGGTACAACTTAGATGATTCTCGTTGATTGGAATGCAAATGGTAGCCAATTGGACATGCATCAACTAAATTTTCTACTCAAATATGGATCATTGTATGTGAGTTTGTGTCAGTGACTTTTAGTAGTTGGTCACACCTTCCTGTGCAACGGGTGTCTTGTGGACTTGTGTGAAGGTATTTTATAGATATGTGATATGTCAATACAAAATTATTAGTCTTTTTATTTTCAAAAACTTCTTGTAGCTTCTTATGCCTATGCAACAAATATTCATAATTGATGGCTGTCATATGAAAATTATGCTACAGATGATGGGAAGAATATAGAGAAACTACAAAACTAATTTAACAAAGAAAATCAGAGATATAGCTAAAAGTGTTAATGTAGAAACCGAGTTGGAAAAACTCAAGCCTCATAGATTGACAACATCTGATTGAGAGGCTTTTGTAAAAGTCCGTATTTCTCCTGGATTTCAAGTAAGTAATTTTTTGTCAGAATTACTCTTTTGTAAAAGAGTAATTCTTTTATATATTCTAAAACTTAGTCTTTTATAGGAGAAGAGTAAGAAATTTAAATAAATTCGATCGAAATAGACCTTTTCATACCCAATGAGTTGAAAAGGCTATGCACAATTGGAGGATGACATGGTAAAATTAATTGTTACTTTGATTTAGATTTTGTAATATAAGAAATTAAATTTTCTTAGCATTGTTATCATTTTTTTTTCTTGACAATCATGACCTAAAAGTTTTATTTTGTAGATAAATGAGAGTCCAACACCTTCAGCCGGAGTCCAACACCTTCAGCAGTGTCTAGAATTGATGTATGGATACGTGACCATACCAAAAAGAGTGGGGCACCCATTAATGAGATTGTTGTAGATACAATGGTAAGAAGTTTCTCTTATTTATTGGGTATTCACATTTCAGTATATCACTTTTTAAATTTTTAATGCTTTTGTAATTTCAACAAAAAATGAAGGAATGTTCATGACATTCTACCACTGAGACTACAACCTCTTTAAGAGATGATGCAATTACCCAAGTACTGGGTCCTAAACATCGAGGTCGAGTATGAGGGCTTGGATTTGGGGTGACACCCACTAAGGTAGATGCACGTGAAAAACAAAGTGAGAGGGAAAAAAACTGAAAAATCATATGCATAACCTCACTGAGGAACTAAATGACACAAGAGTCCATGTGTAAAAGCTAGATGAAATGGTGCTAAAAATGGTAAGTGGTTTATATTTCTTTAATTATATAAATGTAATCATGGTAAATGGTTAATATTTCTTTAATTATATAAATGTAATCAGTATGACTAGACACTCAACACTTCTTTTATATATTTCATTAATTTTATCAATGTAAAATAATACAAGTATCTAGTGGAAGTGAGAATGGAGGTGATGAGGATAAGGCTGCACATACTATTGGAGCTCCTCATCATGTTAATCTGAATCATCCATAGCTATATAGAAATTTTTTTACCATGAAAAAAATATTTTTGTATAGTTTCTAATTTTTTTATTTCCATTTCTTTCAGGGAGTTTAAAAGCTTTGTTGGTAGAATTGGCAAACATGTGAAGCATGGGATGTTTGGGAAAGCATGGGGGCCAAGTTTATGAGGTCGAAGAATAACTTTTTTTTTTTGTGGTATAAGAATGAATGATTTAGTTGTCTCTTATGAAGAGGTTGGTTTGAGGACTCATTTGAATACATAAATTAGTATAATGCTTCTTTATCAGGGGTTAATATCGTTTGTAAATATAAATTAGTACAATGATTCTTTACGAAGAAGTGATATTCGTTTGCATATATGAGTTCGTACAATGCTTCTTTACCAGGTGCTTAATAGAAGAAAAAATAAATACAAAAAAAAAAACCTATTCATGACATTCATTGGAATGCTGCAAATAACTCTAGCATACATTATTTACGATGTTCCAAAAAACGTCATAAATAACACTATTCACGGCACTCCAAAAATGCCATAAATAACAGTGTTCATGGCACTCAAAAAATACCATAAATAACACTATTCATGGCATTCAAAAAATGTCGTAAATAATACTTTTACAGCGTTCAACAAAATGTTGTAAAAAATGTTATTTACGATATTTTTGAAATGTCGTGAATAGTGTTATCTACGGCATTTTTTAAATGTCGTCTTTGCTTATAGACTTTTCACGACATCACTATACACGATGTTCATGTGAATGCTGTAAAAAGGTTTTTACGATGTTTTTTCAATGCTGTAAAAACTATAATTTGTTGTAGTGATATGCCATATGCAAATACAATGATAAGTGTTCAACAGAATTGTTGAAATTGCATGTGTCATCACCTTATCTTGGTCTGTAAAAATTTGTTGTTGGTACTTTACCAGACATTGCATTAATGAAAACTTTAAACACGAACTCAAATGAGAGAATCATCTCGTCATACATCAAGACTGCATTGAATATAATTATTTGTCTGTGATGATTAACTCCAACAAATGGAGCAAATGGGCAATGATAGTTGTTTTCACCATAACTTACTTTCTGACATGCTACTAGGGTGTGTACATTGTCGATTGACTGAAAATCTATCCTATGAGCCACTCCATCATGAACTTGCATATCTTTCTCTTGTGGATAAGAATAAAACAATCTGCATACAGAACAACATAGCAAACAACAACATTTCAGTGGATAAGAACTTATATAAGATCGTGAAAATTTAACAAGTCAAACAATGAAAATGGTATTTTGTTGAGTTGATTATTTTTACTTAAAATAAACAAAGGCATTAATGTAGTCTCAGACAAAATATAAAATAATTGATACTACATAAAAGCACTTCGAACAAAAATCATCACTTCCAAAACACAACAAGCTAGTCTACTTTAAGTACCTCCTCAAACAACTTTTTACAAGACTATAACAATCATAATGACAATTGTGATCATAAATAACTATTGTTCAACTACCTCCTTAAACATACCTTACATTTCATAATGGCTACCTACCACTTTATTGTTGGAGGGTTGAGCATCATTCATAAATGACTATTCAATAGAAATTATGATCATAAATGACTATTCATAAATGACTATCCAACTCCTAATCCTGTTTCAGTAGTTGCAGGACAACCAACATCATGATGAAGGCAATCAACTCTACCAAAAAGAATCTAAAAGAATACAAGAAAACCAATGAACATTCATTGAAAATCACCTGTCCAATAAACTAAAAAAAGAAAAAAGAAAGAACAGGGGCATTTAAAAATTTCAAGTCCTGTAGCGACCTCTCTCTTGATTCATATATGATTTGATGTAAATCCTCTCTTATCATATAATTCTCTATTTCCTCTTAAAAAAATTACTACACAAGAAAAAGAAGCAAGGGTTATAGATTGCAAATTTCGTGAACGACAAGCATTGAGGTTAACATTTCAAGAGATAGGTACTGCGATGATCAAAGGCAGACAGAAGGTATGTTTGATCATTAGGCTTTCTTTCCTTTTTCTGTGTTGATTTTCTTGACAGTGGAATATTGACTACACAGTGCGAATGATTTTAAAGATGGCTTGGATGTTATGGTCGAATGAGCTGGTATGCTAGGCCGTAGGAATTTTTGTTTAAGACATGGGGTCTGCCAACTGAAAGAGAGCCAAAACCGGCAAAGCATAATCCTCCGATCTCTGCTGTCTCTCGACCAAGCTGCTCCGGTCACTAGAACAGGTAAATCTTTGGCTCGAAAAATGGGTGAATCTACATTTCCCATCTATTCAAGTCCTCCTGAAGCTTCAACGGAAGAACCTTATTAGCGATCTCAATATCGAATTCATAAGCAACAGAGAGACCGACCAATGTGTCCCAGAGATGGAAACCGGTAATACTGAAGCCATCAGCTTGAAACCCTAGTCACTTCACGATTGCATCCTTCAGATCCTGCACAAATAAAATAGAGGAGTAGGTGGGGAGACCACGCTTTTGACATCTGTTTCTTCTTCGGCGACTCACGGCAAAGAGGTCCGGCGTTACGGCTTGTTGGAGCACCGGAGGTTAGATGATAGGACATAAGAGGAGAGGTTCATATGTCGTTCCGTTCCCCCTGATGGGACACTCAGGAATGGAAATCAAAAACCTCCAAAAAGTGAATTGATTGCGCCCCCGAGTGTCCCAGGGGTGTGGCACATACGATTTCATCCCGTTTCCTCCGGCCTAAAATCCTCTACGTCACCCCCCCCCCCTTTGAGCCATTCAATGGCCACACAACGGGATCAACTC
>JAOXJP010234103.1:0-10211 GCA_025762735.1 Platanus orientalis | reverse complement strand
GTCTAGAAAACATTAACGTATGCATAACAAAAATAAAAAGGAATTTAGTGGAAAATCTCCTCAACCACACAAAAGCTTTCTTGCGTGATTCACTAACAAAAGAAAAAACAACAATTTTAAGACATCCCTCTTATTCATATTGGGTTTCTAGATGAATTACATATAGGATTTCTTATTTAATAATGAAAGTGGTACTTATCTCAATAATAAAATTGTACTTACTGTAAATCATAAGTTTATAAATAAAAATTTGAGTAAGAATGAATATGGGTATACGTAATCTTAAAACACAATCACAACAAAATTGCCTCTTTGTACTACCAAAAACCCTTGACCAAAACTAAGAAGACAATGGGAAGGTAATTAGAATCAATTTTTGAAAAAGGTCCTTTATTTATTTTAAAAAAATTGGATAATTGATTGATTTATAATTGATATTTATTTATTCAAAATATTTGTTGTGATGTGTACATCATTTCATGAGATAAGATAAGGATTCTTTTGGTTGCTGAATAGCCTATTATCTTGGGTCTCAAGTTGGCTCAGGACTTTCCAAGATTTCCCATTCATATTGAAGATGATAGTAGCTCTATATATAGTGCATCTTCCCAATGATCATCATGCTCATATTCCCTGTAGAATTTAGAACATTATCTCGGATTGCTGTAGTATATCTCTTCTCTTTCCTCAAGTGATCACTAGTTCATTTGTTCCAAGAAACTACAACAAAGAAGTCTATGAGAAGGCAGCCTTAGCAGCTAATTAGGAACACATTTCTCTAAACTGGAATGGTACACCCTACCCTTAAAGGATAACCTCCATTCTAGCAATGGGTATTTATTTTGAGGAAAAATTTGTTGAATAAAATTGAGTTTATGCTCTTGACCGCCCCCAAAAAAAAATAAAAATAAATAAATAAATAAATAACATATTATGTATATGATAATATCATATGTGAAATATCTAATTATCCAATACTAGTATACCTTAAAAGTTCACAATTTGGCATAAAATGACAAAAATTGAATTCGTGAATAATTTCACTTGCCTTCTATTCCCTGTTGTGTACATGTATTTATATAAAAAATTAATAAAAATCACAAATCTTAGGATACCTAAATAAAGCAATACAACTTTACAAGCATTGGTGGCTTGATCATCTATTCTTAATATGTGAAATATGAGAGGTGGCTTAATCATCTATTCCTAATATGCCAGATATAAGAAGTGGCTTGATCATCCATTTCTAAAATGCAAGATATAAAGAATATCCTCTAATATACAAGATGAGGTGGCTTGGTGAGATGGCTTTCCTAGCATATTATATCATCTTTCCTAATACTCCCCCTCAAATTGGAAGGTGATCATGAATATCTAACTTGCGAACAAACTCACAGAAATGAGAAGCACCAAGTGACTTAGTTAATTTGTCAACGGGCAGTAGTGTAGTGGAAATATGAGTAATACGGATAACACCATTTTGAAGTTTCTCACAAACAATGTGACATTCAATCTCAATGTGTTTTTTATGCTCAAAGAAGACTGGATTAGCACTGACATGCAATGTGGTCTTGTTATCACAAAATAAGAAAGCCGGTTAAGGTTGAGGAATTCATCAGTCACGAAAAAGATGATGTAGCCAAGTAAGTTCACATGTGGTGGACATTGCACAATATTCAGCCTTAGACATTGCACAATATTCAGCCTTAGCAAAAGATCGATAAACTGTATTTTGTTGCTTTGATTTTCATGAAATAAACAAAAAACCAATCATGATGTAATAACCAGTGATCAATCGGCAAGTATCTTTGTAGTTGGCTCAATCGGAATCATAAAATTCTTGCAATTGAAGATGACTAATAGATGACAACATAATGCCTTGACCAAGTGATTACTTAAGATAATGAAGCAAGAGATAATCAAGGTGTGGTTACCTTGGCTTGGAAAGGAATTGACTTAGAACCTAGATAGAGAATGCAATATGTCAAGGCGCTTGCTGGTAAGATAAAATAGTCTCCCAACTAGACGGTGATAGATAGATGGATTAGATAAAAGTTCACCATCTGCCTTTGTGAATTTTAAGCTTTTCTCCATGGGAAATGCAATAAGCCGTGAAGTAAGAAAACCAATATCTTCCAAAATTTCAAGTGTATACTTGCATTGTGGCAACTAAATTATATATTTAGAGCAAGCTACTTTAAGTCTCAAAAAATATTTGAGGGGACCAAGATCCTTTAATTTGAAGCAATTATCAAGAAATTCCTTGAGTTTTGAGATATTAGAGAGGTCGTTGCTGACAAGATTGATGCCGTCAACATAAACAAGCACAACAGTAAAAAAAGTACCAAAAGATCATATGAAGAGCGAGTAGTTAACCTTGGATTGAAGAAACTCACAGCTATTAAGATAGTTGAAGATTTAGTAAAGCATTGGCATAGGGCTTGCTTTAAACTATACAATGATTTGTTGAGCTTGTATACGCGGGTCTCTCCCTTCAAGCAAAGCTAGGAGGGAGGTCCATATAAATGTCTTCTTCTAAATCACCATGCAGAAATGCATTATTGACATCGAGTTGAGGTAGATGCCATTGTTGAATTGCAACTACTATCAATAGATCATAGACAGTGGTCAATTTTGCAACAGGGGTAAAAGATTCTCGATAGTCCAAGCCTTCTTGTTGGGTATAGCCTTTGGCAATTAGACGTGCCTTATATCTTTCAATGGAACCATCAGAATTATACTTTATCTTGTATACCCATTTGCAACCGACAGATTGTTTATTAGGCAAAAGAGAGGTAAGAGTGCAAGTATTGTTGGTCTCAAGAGCACCAATCTCATTATCTATAGCTTCACACCATTTTGGATCCTTGATAGCTTGCTTGAAGAATTTTGGCTCTATGATGGATGAAATGGCTATAGAAAAAGAGCAATGAGTGGAGAAAACACTATTGTAAGATAGAAAATTGTTAAAGGATATGAAGTGTATACTTGTGAACCCGATGTTGAGGAATGTGATGAAATGGGGAGAGGTTGCATGGTTAAACCACAATGATAGCCCTTAAGGTAAGAGGGATGATTGAAAGGACGAGAAAAACGCCGTGGTGGTGGCAAGGCTAATGATGATAAGGCTGGTGAGGTGGGTGGTGAAGAATCATTGGTAGGAGAAGGTGGGTTCAAAGACTTGGTATATTCTTCAACATATAAGGGGAGAATAATGGATAGAGAAACATTAAGATTCTTATCATGGAATAAAAATATATCATCATGAAAAATAATGTCACAAAAAACGAATATGGACTTAGAAACATCAATAGTTAAAAAACATAATACTGTGAAGCTCAGCTTGGCTAAGAGATATTAACAAGGACGATGCCAACCAACACATCTTGACAACTAGTTCTGTCGGGCCCATTTTCCTACTCAACTTAGATTGTGAACCCAATGCGTTGTTGGTGTTCTTCATACGAAGCTACCATATTACCACGGCCAAATTAGTACAACTACAAAAATGATTCATAAATAACAATCATAATATGCCTTCATACCTTCCACTCCATATAGGGCAACATTTCAACATGTTCTGGCTGCAAATATATAAAAAATACAATATCACTTAGACAAACAACCTTGGATTGTGAGGATGCATTAATTCAATGGCAGTCATTAGTGTATATACTTTTGAAATAAATTAGACCAAGGACAATTCTTACTGACCAATGCACATTATCTTCCAAAAACCCATTCGATTATGATCAAATACAAACTAATTTCACTACTTCTATACAGGACTTGCACTCATTTTAACAACTTTTACAACAATTAAGCACTAGATGCTCACGAAGTTATTGCTACCTACCGTGTCACCTGGATCTTTTTCTAGATCATATACTTTGTATTCTTTTTGCCTATATGAATATCTAAGAAATATACATTGTTTTGCATGTGGATCAAATTTTATGCATGCAAGAGGATGAGTAGAAGAATAACAAAGACAACAAAAAACTTTCAAATGAAAAAATGATGGTGTAGTTTGGAATAATTTTTCATAAGGAGTTTTCTTAGAAATAATGATAGATGGGGTGCGATTAATTAAATATGTTGTAGTCAAAACACATTCCCCCTAAAATTTTACTGGTAGGTTTGTCTAAAAGTGTGAGGCTTGAGCAACATTAAGAAGATGATGGTGCTTGCATTCCACTACACCATTTTGTTGTGGAATCATAATACAACTACATTGATGTATGATTCCATACTCATGAAAAAAAGAAGCCATATCAAATTCAATCCCATTATTAGTTTTAAACTATTTCAATTTTTTTATCAAATTGGGTTCCAATTAACTTGATGAATGATTGAAGATATCGAGTTTTAGACTTGTGTGCCATAAGATATACCCATGTCGTGCCAGTATAATCATTAACAATAGAAAGAAAATAGTGTGCCCCATTGAGTGATGCAGTGTGATACTTGCCCTATATATCATAGTGAATTAATTCAAAAGAAGCTATTGTAGTGATAGGACTCATTGGAAATGGTAAACAGGTTTGCTTAGCAAAGAAAAAAATAGAACAATGGTCAATATCTGAAATACGGATTTCAAGCATATCTTGTGAAAGAAAGCTTAAACATTATTAGATAAATAATCTAAATGACGATGCCAAATATCAGTGACAAAATTTAAACTAGTTGAACATGTAGAGGCAATTGATCCTGAAAAAATGGTATAAACCATCCCGATCTTTACCCACTTTAATCATCATCCTTGAAGATAAGTCTTGGATTAGACAAGAATCAGATAAAATTTATGTGAATAATTAAAGGTATGGGTGAGTTTACTAACAAATATGAAATTGAAATTAAATGAGGGGTATACAAAAGGACATTCCAAAAAATCAATGAAGGGGTTAATGCAAGTGTACCAATGTGTGTGACAAGGGCATGATGTCCATTAGGATGTTTAACAGTTGAGCAGCCTATAGAAATAATTGAGGTAAGAAAGGATGTTGAACTGACCATGTGATCAGTAACACCACTATCTATGATCTATGATGTATGGAAAGAAGATAGGCTTAAAGATATACCTGATAGATTTATAGTAGGATGAGTACTACCTACTTGATTCGCAATAGTTGTGCCTTATTGATTAAAGCTAGTAGTTGGTAGCATTATTTAGTAGTGAAAGGGAAGGCATTAGAAGATGATTCTGAATCCATCATTTTGATTAACTATGGTTGCTACCTGATTTGCAACACTTTGTGTGTGCTCTTTGTGAATACAATGACCAAGAGGATACCCATGAAGGACATAACACTTGTCAATCATATGGTCAACCCAACCACAATGATCACAAGTGAATCTCTCTTGTTTGCCTCCTTTTCCATTTTTCTTGGATGAATTTTGATAATCATGGTGGTCTCATCCAAAGTTTTGATTAGGATTGACCTTAGTGAGCAAGGCTACAGGTTCGAAAACCTGTAAACTTGTGACAAAAACATTTCATTGTTTCTCTTATTGCAATACAAGAGAAAGGACTTGATTAATGTAGGGCAATGGATCCATGAGTAATATCTATCCACGAATAGCATTATAGGATTCATTTAATCCTATTAGAAATTGCATTATCTTCTCTTGTTGTTAGTATTCAACCAAAGCTTTCAATGCACCACAAGAACAAGAAGGAAGAGGATAAAGCATAGAGAATTTGTCCTAATAAGCCTTTAGACGGGTGAAATAACTAGTCATACACATTTGTTCTTGATGAAGAGAAATAATATTTCTTTGTATTTGAAAAATACGAAGTGCATTAACTTGGGAAAAATGTTCTTTAAGGTCATTCCATACCTCATATGCCGTTTCAGTATAGATGACGTTGGATGCTAGTTCTTTAAATAAAGAATTGAGAATCCAAGAACTTATCATGTTGTTGCAACGAACCCATTGATGAATAACTAGATCATTCTATTTGGTCGTTTTCTTAACAGAACCATCAATAAAGCCAACTTTATTTTTGGTGCTGAGTGCCATAACCATAGCTCTACTCGATGTGGAATAGTTTTCACCAATTAAAGGTTGAGAGACGAGCACAACTCCAAGATTGTCACTATGGTGCAAGTAGAGTGGGTTATTAGAATCATCAGCTTTGCTTGATTTGTTAGAGATGTTACTAGAGTCTGACATATTGTAAAAAATTGTAATGCTAAAAAAAACACAAAATAACAAATAAAAAACACCTTGGTGGAATGATCATGCAAATAAGAAGATGCAAAACCAATGAAAATAAATTTTGGCAAAGTGATCAAGCTAAAAGGAGAAGCAAAAAACAATAAATTGTGAATAAAGGCAAATTGGCCAAACGATTTCTTAGAGCTTCCAAAATAATATGAGAGTGTCAAAGAACAAAATGGACATTTGACTCTTATACCTTGACAAAAATTGAACTGGTGAATAATTTCATTTGTCTTGTATTCACTATTGTGTACATGCATTTATATACAAATTGATAAAGATCCCAAGTCTTTGGGTACCTAAATAAAACATTACAACCTTATAAGAATTGGTGACTTGATCATCCATTCCTAATATGCAAGATATGAATAGTGGCTTAATCATCCATTCATAATATGCAATATATGAGAGGTGACTTGATTATTCATTCATAATATGTAAGATATGAGAGATGTCTTGATCATCCATTCCTAAGATGCAAGATATAAGAGGTGCCTTGATCATCCATTCCTAATATGCAAGATACAAAGGATATCCTTTAGTATAAAAGATGAGGTGACTTGATGAGATAACTTTCCTAGCATATCATATTATCTTTCCTAATATAAAATTAGAAGTTTCATTTTATACTGTTGGAATGTGTAGGGCTATCTTATAATAGGATAATAATAACATAATTGTTATAGTAGTTGACTCTAAGCATAGATCTGAATGCATAATTAATTCATTGAACTAAATTACTGCGAGCCTGTACTTTGATAAGAATACTATCAAAGGTAATATCATTCTTGTTCTAAAGATTTATACTATCCTTGAACTTAAGAAACTTATATATCCCAACTATATTCTATTTTATTTTTTGATTTACAAATCAGTGATGACTATCAGTCTTTTTGGTAATTCACAATTGCATTTTTGGAGTACTAATATTCGACAAGGAACTCATTATTCTAACCCAATGAGATTATATCTAGTTAAGATTTTACAACTCCATTGGACTCAACACACACACACATGCGTGCTTGCACATGTGTGGTAAATATTTACTTTTGAAAAGAATCAATCAACCAATGCATTTTTTTTTTTTTTCTGATCAAATTGGGAAATAATAATAATAATTAATGGTAATAATAATAACAATAATAATTATTATGAAATAACATAGTTAGTTGGAGGTAAGGGAAAGAGTTAATTAAGGTTACAAAGTTACTTGGCCGTCTTCAAAGGGACATATTGACTTTGTGATTCCGTTGATGCTGATGCTGATGCTGATTCAAACCCAGACTCCAAGTAATCCAAGTAATTGGTGATGCAAATGCTTACAAAAACCTTTAGTTTCCACAAATGAAATTACATGGAAAGTTTAATTATTATGAAATAATATAGTTGAAGGTAAGGGAAATAGTTAAGGTTACAAGGTCACTTAGCCGTCTACAAAGGGACATATTGACTTTGTGATTCCGTTGATGCTGATGCTGATTAAAACCCAGACTCCAAGTAATCCAAGTAATTGGTGATGCAAATGCTTACAAAAAACTTTAATTTCCACAAATGAAATTACATGGAAAGTTTAATTATTATGAAATCACATAGTTGGAGGTAAGGGAAATAGTCAAGGTTACAAGGTCACTTAGCCGTCTACAAAGGGACATATTGACTTTGTGATTCCGTTGATGCTGATGCTCAATAAAACCCAGATTCCAAGTAATGGGTGATGGAAATGCTTACAAAAAACTTAAATTCCACAAATGAAATTACATGGAAAGTTCCATTCTTGATTAAGCTAGTTTAATCTGTTAGTTGTTCAAACACGGCTCCTTGCTTCAAAATCCTGTTTGCTATTGATTTCCAATTTTCCGGTGAAGTCTTAACTCCTCAGCAGCATGTCGTTCTTTTTCTTTCGGACTTTTGTTGAAGCACTTATGATGACCAAAATTCTTACACTGTTTATCTGTTTCTTCTTCTTTCTGGGTCTTCCCTTCATAACAGGGACGCCTCAAAGAAGCAGTGTTAACACAACAATCTCATTTCCTGTAGGGGTTGTTCTGGATCTTGAAACATGGGTAGGGAAGATGGCCAACAGCTGTATTACAATGGCACTCTTGGATTTCTACGCCACTCACAGTCACTACAAAACAAGGCTGGTGCTTCACTCGAGAGATTCGAAGAAGAGTATTGTTGGGGCTGCTTTGGAAGGTACTATCAATTTCTTGTTTTTTTCTTTTCGACGCGCTTAATTAGATGATGATATACTTCCTAATCTTTCCAATTCCTTTCAACAGAGAGATGAAATATGGTTACTGTTCAATTTAATTCAGTAAGTTCACAATTCATTTCAAGAGATGAAATATTGCCTAATATTGTTCAATAAAAACATGTCGTGTTATTGCTATTGTGAATATGGCTTTGTGGATATGCCTTTGTATTTCATCAGATACATACATGGTGGGTTTCACTTTTTTACGCTATATGAGTCATATGTGAAACTCAGAGAATGTCAAATCTACCGGGTGCAATTTGGGCCGGTTAGGTACAGCTTTAAATGTAAACTGGTCAACTCGAATCCAAACCCAACTTGACATCGGGGTCTTAGCTCAGTTCGGGTTTGACTGGGTTGGTGTGGTTATATCAGTCTGAGCTATTCTCCTCCATTAATAGCTTTTAAGTCGGTAGCTCATATCCTTCAATTTTTTATGTAGAGTTAAAAATACGCATGAACTAGCATGAACTAAGGTATATTAATCCATGTGGAATGGCGGTCCTTTTCTGGTTGGGTTGGATTAACTGGCTCAAACCAAGCCCAACCCCACGCTCACTCTAGCAATCCTATCCAACCCAAGCAAACTGTTTGGGTTTGATTTGACTCCGAATCGTTGTACCGGTGGCTGAGTCCCACCTTTCGACATACATGGAAAGGGATTTGTCTTTGAACCTTTAAATAGTTCCTCTTTCTTAGAAATAATGGCTAAACAGATAATAAAGGCGCTCTCTCTCTACGAGAGATTGTCATATGTCATCCGACTTTATTTGTGGGGAGACAATAAAAATTGTTCTATGTCGGGTAATGACCAGGGATGAGTCATTGGGCAACAGTGTGTGACACTGACAGAGGGAGAGGGGGGAAAGTGGTGCAGCTTGTTTAGTGATTGTAGGAAATATGTTATTAAGTGGAAGAAGTGCGATAGAGGGTCAGAGAGTGTTGTATTTTAATGTTATTTAAGTGTTTTAATTATTTAAAATATGTTGGGTTAAAGTCTTGAATTCAATCCGAGATGTAACCCAGATGACTATCAGGAGAAAAACCTGAATATGACTTGTTTTTGGGTGAAGGTGAGCAACTCGAATCTTTTCTGTGCCGCTAATTTGGGGTCCAGATCCAATCCATGGATAATAGGGTTTTAGGGGTTTCTTGATTTTCGTGTCATCACACTGTTCATTGTAATCTCTGTTTTTTTCATAATAAAATCTCTCTCGCCGTTTTTGCCCGTGGACGTTGGCTTCAAGCTTAGCAACATAAATCATCTTGTTCTTTATGCAATTGCTATTTGCATTATTTTCTCTCTTCTACTTTGTTGCATACCATCCCAAATATAGGTTTTCAGTGCAACAAAATATATTACTTTGTTTTATTTGATTCTAAAATTCGGTTTTTTAAATAATTCTATTTTTGTCGTTTTCTTTATTGTAAAACACAGATTGCCTTCCAAAGATCTCCCGAGGAAAAGTTTCCTTTTTTACATGGGAGACTTTTTCCTCCCTATCTAAATGGATGTTCAGTCCACGATGTACCTTCCGCCCCCTTGTATGGAACCCGGCCACACTGTCACGGACATGTCGAGCATGGGGCACTGGTGGCCTGGTGTGGCACGGTTGGCCTAACATGTGGCATGATGGCATTCTCGTAATAAAGTACAGTATGATTTTCTGTACCCGGTGATGTTCCCTTCTGGCAATCCCAGAAAGGCTTAACATCCACCTTGAGGAGG
>JAOXJP010234102.1:0-10211 GCA_025762735.1 Platanus orientalis | reverse complement strand
TATATATATATATATATATATATGTATTTTCCTTAAAGGATGATTCTCATGTATTATGAAGCTTGTGATCTAGCATTCTATAACTCTATAGTTTCCATGAAGAATAGTGATGGTTGATTTGTTTAATTGTCATGATTATTATGATTATTTAAGATGGTGATCAATATCTCTTTAATATGTGGGTTAAATGTGAAGCATGTTGATCTCCATGTAATGATACTAGCATTTTATTGTGTATGAACTGCTTAGGAAACCCTATGAAATGATTCAAGTAAGATATGCTTAGAAATGGTGAAGATTGGGTTTTCCTTTTTGGTTATCTATGAGTTTCTTTGATTCTTACTCTACATGTTTGATAAAATGTCTCTTACAAATTTTCTATATTACTCTCATATTTCTTGGATGTCTTTGGATTCCTTGCATGAGCCTAATGTCTCCCATGACAAATTCCTTCAAATATATGTTGGCTTATGGTAGTTTGTGATACTTTATTAAGTTCTCATATTAGTTCATTAATTCTTGCACTTTACATATTTGATAAAATACTTCTCAATGTTTCCTTTATTATTTACATGTTTCTTGGATGCCTTTTAATGATACAATGAATATCTATAATGATAAATTAATTCTCTATTGCTAAGTTAATGAACATAACATGTGAAAAGTATATGCTCTTGTGTCATGATTAAAGAATTCACATAGTGATATTAAAGAAAGTTGGTCATGAACCAACGATGAGTAAAATAGATAAAGAATCAAGATAACATAAAAGAAGATAAGTAAGAATGTCAAGATATAACGGTCCCATTATTGGGAATAAATAAAGAATAAAATAAGATAAGTGAGGAAAGTAGAGACAAGTGTCTAATAATGAGGATTTCACCATATAGTGAGCTAAGTGATGACCGCCATTAGGCGAACGAACACTAGTTATCCAGTGATGACCGTCATTATGTGAAAGAACTACATATTTGCCTAGTGATGATTGTCATTAGGCAAAGGGACACTAGTTGTCCAGTGATGTTCACCAATAGGCGAAAGGACACTAGTTGTCCAGTGATAACCACCATTAGGTGAAGGGACGCTAGTTATATAGTGATGACTGCCATTAGGTGAAGGGGCTACACACTTGCCCAGTGATGCCCACCATTAGGCAAAGGGACACTAGTTGTCCAGTGATGACCGTCATTAGGTAAAGGGACACTAGTTATCCAGTGATGACCGCCATTAAGCAAAAGGGCTACACACTTGCCCAATGATGATCGCTATTAGGTGAATGAACTGCATATTTTCCCTTCTTAAGCACGAAGACCCATACGTGGGTTATGTGATATGTTGTGTTAGAGACCCTTACATTGGTTATGTGATGTGTTGTGTCCGAGACCCTTACGTGGGTTATGTGATATGTTGTGTCAGAGACCTTTACATGGGTTATGTGATGTGTTGTATCGAAAGCCCGTACATGGGTTATATGATGTGTTATGTCAGAGGCCCTTACATGAGTTACGTGATGTGTTGTGTCGGAGGCCCTTACATGGGTTATGCGATGTGTTGTGTCAGAGACCCGTTTATAGTTTTTGTATGATATGCTAGGTTGGTGACATTATATGATTTATGTGATTTACTTTGTCGGAGACCTTATATTGTTTATATGATACGCTATGTTGGAGACCCTTAGCTGGGTTATGTGATATGACATGTAGGAGACCTTATATGGTTATATGATATTCTATGTTTGAGACCCTTATATGGATTATGTGATATAATGTATAGGAAACCTTATACAGTTATATGATATTCTATGTTGGAAACCCTTATGTAAATTATGCGATGTACTTGTTGAAAACCTTTTATGATTTATTTACACTTAGATATGTTATGTGATAACAAACCATTGTAAAACACTTGACATGTGACATATAAGTTCCTAAACTATGTAAGAGCAATAGAGATGTGTGACAGTTCTTCCATTGGGGTAAAACTCAATGATAAAATAGATAAATGATGAGTGTTAAATGGAAAATGAAAAGTGATAAATAAATATTAAGACAATGACTATGGAAACTATTAATGATATGTGAAGACATGATAGATGATAAATAATCTATGATGAGTAATAAGTAAGATTGTGAATGATAAGTACTAAGGTAATTGTAAACTTGCTGAATATAAAAGTAGAAGTTCATATGTCTCATTATACAAATGTGTTGTTATGCTCACTTATTACTTAAGAATAATACATGTTTAGTTTAAAATGATTTGTATATAATATATATATATATATATATTATGAAAGTGTTATCTATACATGATAAATGGATAGAAATACTCATTGAGATGTACATTAGATATCTTCACTAGGGTTGAACCACAAAATGTTTACCATGTGATTATAACCACGTATTGCTATATATATTGCCAATGATAGATATGAGAAGAATGTCATGAGTATGTGAAATCATGTACATTGTCATATGTTGATGTTGACAGAATGTCATGTGTAAGTAGGATCATGCATATTGCCATGTGTAGACATTAAAAGAATACCATGTAATCACATGTATTGCCATGCCTAGTTCTTATCTGATGAACTATGATGATGAATGTATAAATCTTGTGATGTTTAGTAGATGATATATGTATACTAGCACATGCATACACGCTAGGAAATGGTATGTGTTTTATATGGAGATATAATCAGTATTTTCATACTAAAGGACTCGTGCTTTACCTGTCCAATTTTTGTAGTAGGTTTTGTGTACCTACTTACGAGCCGTGGATCTCACCCATCCATACCATTTTTATTACAGGAGAGGTCTAGTGCATGTGCATCTTTTTGGAGTACCTTAAAGCTGAAGAGGAGGCACGCAGCCAATATTTTTTATTTTAGTTGTTTCAGTCCAATTTAGGCTCATATCTTGTATTAGACTATATTATGGTTTGTATCAAGATTAAAGTTTAACTTGAGACTTGTAGATTTATATTCGAGCTGTAGTGATGGGAGATGGTGATATGATGGTTAGTTGGATTATATAATATGGTTTATTTCTGCTACATCTTTAAGATTACGGTTAGATGTGATACTTTACGATTCCGCTACTTATGATGTTTTAAGGTTGAGGTTAAGTATTTTATGAAAATCACAGGTGCAGATAAAAGGCTTAAATTTAGTCAATTTCATATGGATCCAGTTTAGTAGCGATCCGTTTTCATGCCCAAATAAGGTAATGAATTTCGGGGCCATTACAAGTATCACCTCCACCACCTCCAGTGGTGCCTGATCGTTAGATTTGTCGCTTTATGTTGTCTTTTTGATGTATTGGGGCAAGTACCCCCTCCTTTTGTAAATCATTTCCAATATGAATATATTGTACAAAGTTTTGTTTCCAAAAATCTTGTAATTGGTTAAAGGACATGAATTCACATGTATGACATATGTGCACTTGTGAAAGCACATGGCTATCAATTATGAATGAATGTAAAAAATGAACCTTACAAAATAATAATAATAATAATAATAATAATAATAATAATAATAATAATAAACACTTCTTTTCTATCAATTCAATTAAGAAAGCTACAATTGCTCCCCCAGAGACTCGACTGTAGAAGCAAAAGAAGGCACAACGTAGCAAAGCTATGGCCGACAAGTCAACACCTCCTCCTGCCACAAGTACTACACCTCTTACCCTCCTAGAGGTATCCACGGGAAATCCACCTCCTGGTAGGACCGGTCCTGAAGATACCCTCTCAGATGGGTTTAAATCATAAGTGGAGCGATTAATGGGGAACTTCATGTCCCAGCATGTTTAGACATCCACCCCCATGTCTGGGCAATCCTCTTCACCACCCCAAATCTCTTCACCATCCCTTAGTCACCTAGCACTAGTGAGCAGCCTTGAATTCCTACCCTTTCTGAGTTTGAGAAGTTGATGTTCGAGTATTTAATAAAGCAAGGAGTGCCTCATGGCCAGAGCACAGTATCCGAGCCACAACCTCCTAATACTGCCGAGTAGACTTTGCCACATGGTCCATCATACACACAGGGCCCCACCTATGCCACAGCCCCGCTTCAAGCCACAACTACATACATGCAGCTAGAGCACCGGGCCACTTTCAAGCAAAAAGGGAAAGGAGAAAGATGAGACCAGTGCACAAATTACCAAGCTCGCAACAAAGTTAGAATTGACGAAAGGGGGGCAATTCCTCATCTCCATGGACTTCGAGGATCTTTGCATCCACCTCAGAGGTGTGCTACCACCGAATTTCTAAATGCCAAATGTCGAGAAGTACGATGGTACCACTTGCCCTAGGGTGCACCTCCGCATTTATTGCAAAGCTATGTTCTAGTGGGGACATGATGAGCTAATCTTGATTGGTAAGCCAAGAGAAGAGCAACATTAGCTCATGGAGGGCTTTGACATGGTCATTCCTTAATCATTACAGATTTAACCTTGAGTTGCTCCCAACCAGAGAGAGGATCAAAGGAATGAGACCTGCATCTAGAGTGAATATTAGGGACTTTGTCTACAGGTGGAGATTAAAGACCTCTAACCTGAAACACCCTCTGTCTGAGGAGGACATGATATCAACCTTCATGAGGACATTGGGTCCCACTTACCAGCTAATGCTCTTGACCGCGTCACAAAACAACTTCACCGAGGTTGTCAACAAAGCCGTAAAGGTAGAGTTGGCCATCATTGCAGGCTTGGTACCAGATGCACCTTTCACCCCAGCTAGTTCCACCAGAAGTACTCTAAAGAAGTCAGCCATCACCAAACTAGAAGCCAATTTTGTTCAAGCCATTGAGGTTCCTTAGCCTAGTCAGAGCAGCAGTCATGTTCTGCCTCTACCACAGCCAACTCAGAAATACCTTACAGCCATGAATATCATACCTCCTCAAACACAACAATTCTATCAACCCATATACCCGGGTACACCTAAAGAAGAAAAGAAAAAGAGAAAGTTCACCCCATTGCCCTACTCCTACAAGTACTTCATGGAGTATCTCATTAAGAAGTTGTTACAATTGATTAATCTAAGACCTCCACCTTACCCTCTACTCTACCATTACAACCAAGCAGAACATTGTGAACACCATCAGACTTTAGGGCATACCCTCAATAGGTGTTTTCGCTTGCAACACGGCATTCAAGACCTGATTGATGAGGGTAAGGTATCATTTAAACCTAAATCCACTAATCCTCAATCAAATTATAACATCATCCAAAATCCACTCCCCGACCACCAGTTACCAAAAGGGGTCAACATGATCGGTCTCACCAATACTCGGTTCAATCCCTCTAGCTACATCATCAAGATCACAGAGCCTAAGAAAGTCATTTTCCTACCCGACACCAATCAAGTGTCCACCATAAATGGATACTTCCCGGAGCCCATTCCCCCTCCTGAACATGAGCACTTGCTCACTCACATGTGGAATACAACACTAGATAGCCCAATCACAGTTCTTCCCCTTGACATCACCAACCTTTCATCCCCTTACAAAGTCATCAATATTCCTTCACCCACCAGAATCCAATACTTGCTAAACCGAGTCCCCTTAGGCTATCTAGTCGGGGAAGTCACAGATCCTGAACTTTCAAAAGACAAGTTGGATGAGCTCACAACATTTATTATCCGGTTAGGCAGAGTCTCCAAACTAGTTTCATATCTACATCCCACGGGTAGAAGGAAAGAGAATGATTAAAGAAGAAGCTGAGATAGAGGCACAAAAAATCGACCAGAGAAGTAAAGGAAAAGAGAGAGAATGAGATTTTTAAGGTAGTTATTCGAAAGTCTCACCTGTTCTTAATTGAGCAGTTATCCAAGACACCCGCACAGGTCTCAATCTTGAGTCTTTTGTTAACATCAGAGCAACACAGGGAGAGATTCTTGAGCATATTCAGAAAGTCCTTTATGGATGCCTCGATCACACCGAACAGATTAAAAAATATGGTGGTCAGGGTATCAACACCATGAGTCATCACATTCTCAAAGAATGAGATCCCCGAAGGCGATATTGTTCACAACAGAGCCATTTACATCACAGCTTGCCACTCAGACATGTGTATCCCCCTTATCTTGGTAGACAATGGGTTCGCCTTGAATATCTGCACCAAACATACACTGGATACATTGGAGTTCCCCCAGATTGTGTGAAAACCAACCCCTGTGACATAAGGGCCTTCGACAATTCAATGAGTCATGGCTAAGGAGAAGTGTTCATTCCCCTAGTGATAGAAGGGAGAATGTTCCAAGTTCAGTTTTAAGTGTTGAGAATACCATCCTCCTTCACAATGTTGTTGGGAAGACCGTGGATCCATCAGGTAGGTGCCGTCCCATCCACTCTCCACCAGAAAGTCAAATTCATCATCAATGACGAAGTCATCACAATGCCAGTGGATACATATGTTACAAAAAAAACTAGGAGTCCAGAATCTGTAAGCCCCAAACTCTTTCACCTTGTACCAATTCGAGGTTGTGCATACAAAGAAAGAGGCAACAGAGCTAAAAAGAAAGGCTGAAATACTTCTGCCAAAGTTCAACATGATGGCCAAAATGAAATTTAATCCAAACAAAGGATTAGACAAACATTCTCAAGGAAGAATGAACCCCATCAAAGCTATCAGAGTGTCGTACAAAGCATACCTAGGCTTCAAACCTCTCATCAAGCATCAGTCCAAAAAGAATAAGAACAAAAAAGCTGGCCGTAACACCGCACAACATTTTGTATCAACTGCCGAACTACCCCAGACTTGTGCCACTGTACCAACTAATCTACCAACTCAAACAGTACCATCTAAGCCCAGCATAGAACACATACCAATAAAACCAGTCATAATTCCACCTTCAATCATCACTCAACATCCTACCTACCACCTTGAGGTTACTCCTCATACCCACATGTCTAGCTTTAAGCCATCGGTCCCTGAGGTCGGGGAACATTCAACCCCCAACACCTTAGAACATAGGGAGGACAACCTAAGCCCTTTAAGTCTACTCTCACTCCCTAGTGATGTTAGAGAAGCACTCCAATCAGTTATTATGAGTGGAGAGTTAGACTTAGATGACTTTGACCCTGACCAGGTCAACATGCTGGAAACATGGGTACTTGTGGACCCCACAGAGCAGATCGGGCAAGCCAACTCAACTGCAGCAAAAGACTAGGACCAGGTGATGGATTGAATGATTGAGAAAAGAGGCCAGGAAGAGCCAATTCTTCTCTACTCTAGTTTATGTTTTTCAAAAGCTTTTAGTATTTTCTTTTCACCCTTTTTGTATAAGAACTACATAAGACTTGATCCCTACCGATTCATAATTGTCAAAAGCATTCGACCAGTGCACTTGTAAGGGGTACGTAGGCAACCTGAGACACAGCTTCAGGCTCAGTCACTTTTTGAAAAAAAAAACCTTTTTTGCTTTCTTTACCCTTATAAAACTACGTGCGGCTTGATCTTGATAGACCAATGTTTTCAAAAGCACTTATACTAAAAGTCAAGTATGTAGGCAACCTAAGAAGTAACTTTAAGCTCAACTGCTTTTCAAAATAAAATGTAAATTTGGTCCACCCTTGAGACCAGAACTATGCGCGACTTGATCCCGGCTGAACAAACTTTCTTAAGTTTGTGATCAGTGCAAACATCGGGTATGTAGGCAACTTGGAGCCTGATTCCAAGTCCAGTTGCTCCTCGGGTATTAAATGCCCTTTTCATGTAAATTCATACTAAAAATTTTTTTCTTTAAAAAAAAATAAGAGCAAGAAGAATGGGATAATGAGGAAATAATGCCAAAAGAGGTGATCAAGGCCTTCAAGCGCCAAGAGAACTAGAATCTGCCATCAGTAGATGACCTTCAAGAGATTAATCTTGGGTCAAAAACCGTGCCTAAAGTGGTAAGAATTGGGACCCCTAGCACTTCAGATCTGAGGCAGGCCTTGTTAAATTTACTTCAAGAGTACATAGATATCTTTGCATGGACCTATGTAGACATGCTTGGTCTGGACACAAACCTTGTCACCCATAAGCTTCCCACTAACCTGGATATCCATCCCATTAAGCAAAGGCTTAGGTGTCTATGACCAGAATGGTTCCTAGCCCTAAAAAACAAAATCCTAAAGCAACCAAACGTAGGCTTCCTTTTGTTTGTCCAATATCCCCAATGGTTAGCCAACATCATCCTTGTACCCAAGAAGGACGACAAGATCCAAATGTGTATAGATTATAGAGACCTAAACAAAGCCAGTCCTAAAGATGACTTTCCCTTACCCCACATTGATGTGCTCATTGACAGTACTGTCAGACAGGAGATGATGTCCTTCATGGATGGGTTATCAAGCTACAACTAGATTAAGATGTCCAAGGAAGACCATGAGAAGACTACTTTCACAACCCCTTGGAGCATATTTTGTTACAAAGTCATACCCTTTGGTCTCAAGAATGCAGGGGCAACATATCAACAAGCCATGACTGCCTTCTTCCACGACATGATTAACAAAGAGATGAAAGTCTATGTTGACAACATGATTGTCAAATCCTGTCACAAAGAAGATCATCTAGCACATCTATGGAAACTCTTTACCCATCTCAGAAAATACAAATGGAAGCTGAACTTGAACAAATGTATCTTTAGAGCCTTCCATGGAAAATTATTAGGCTTCATCATCAACGAAAGAGACATAGAAGTTGATCCATCTAAAGCCAAAGCAATTATTGGAATGCCTACACCTCGTATAAAGAATGATACACGAAGTTTCTTAGGTCATATCCAATACATCAGTTGTTTTATTGCTTAGCTCACTCCCATTTGTGAGCCCCAGATCAAACTATTAAGGAAGAATGTTCCAACTCAATGAAATAATGACTACCAGATTGCCTTTGACAAGATCAAGAACTACCTACTAAGCCCACCTGTGTTGGTCTCTCCAAAGCCAGACTGCCCACTGATCCTATATTTGACTGTGTATGACAACTCCATGGGATGTGTGCTAGGAAAGCCTAACAAGACAAGGAAGAAGAAACATACCATTTATTATCTGAGCAAGCATTTCGTTGACTACGAAACTAGATATACTCCTCTTGAGAAGACCTGCCTCTCTCTAGTCTACATCACCAAAATGCTTTGGCACTATTTTCTTTTGTACAAAGTGTTTTTGATTTCTCAGATAAATCCCATCAAGTATCTATTTGAGAAACCAACAACCACAAGAAGAACTGCCCGATGGCTCATGATGTTATCAGAAATCGACATTACCTATGTCTCGCAAAAAGATATCAAGGGGCAAGCCATAGCTGATTTCTTATCAGATGGACCAATAGATGAACCTTCATCATTAAAATTTGACTTCCCAGATGAACACATACTTTGTGTTGAAGTTGAATCAAGAAAAATAGTCAAATGGTATATGTGTTTTGATGGAGCCATCAATGAGCTAAGCTGCGGGATTGAAACCCTACTCATTCCCCTACAAGTGTCCTCATTCCAATTGTTGCAAGGCTACACTTTCAATACACCAACAATATAGCTGAGTATGAAGCTTGCATCATCGGTTTGAAAGCAACCATTGATCTTGGCATTGATGAACTAGAAGTCTACAGAGATTCAACACTTGTTATCTTTCAAGCAACCGGAGATTGGTTCATCCGAGAGGAGAAATTCTTAGACTATCATGAATGTCTACAAATCTTGTCCAAGAACTTTGAATATATGACTTTCGACTACATTGGCAGAAGAAGGAACAACTTTGTAGATGCTTTGGTCATGCTAGCATCAACGATTAATATCCCTCAAGGGACAGACATGACACCAATTGAGATTGAGCAGAGAAATGAGCCAGCATATTGCCTCCAGATTACAACTACTGATTTAAACAGGGAACCATGGTTCCTCAACATAAAGAATTATTTAAAATATTAGACTCTTCCATCCATGGCTTCTAAGAATGATCAACATGCTCTCAGGAGATTAGCAGCTCAATTTATTTTACATGGTGGGACCTTGTACAACAATTCCCCTCATCATGTCCTCCTGAGATGTATAGACAAAGCTGAGGTCTTCACTATCATTAAGGATATCAATGGAGGAGAGTACAGCCTGCACATGAATGGGCTCATGCTTGCCAAGAAGATTCTTTGAGTAGGCTTCTATTGGTTAACCATGAAAATAGATTGTTGTCAACATGTAAAGAAATGCCACACTTGTTAGTCTTATGC
>JAOXJP010234101.1:0-10212 GCA_025762735.1 Platanus orientalis | reverse complement strand
CAAACTAGCCAAAACTAAATTTTGTCAAATCTCAGGTACATACAAGATATTGTTTAAGATGAAATTCTTTCCAAATGATAGATCAAGGTCTACCTTCTCTTGTTCTAACACCTTAGCGGTTAATGAATTTCTCATATAAAGAATGTTTTCATCACTGTCACCTTGAAAGGATTTTAACATATTCTTGTCAAATGAAACATGTCTTGTTACTCCAAAATTAAGCTACCATTCACCACCATGTCCAACCATGTTTACTTCCGAGATGACCATGGCTAGGATTTCTTCGATGATATGTACTTGAGACATACATTTCTTATAGTCCGAAAAGCCTTTTCCTTGTTGTTTTCCTTTTCCTTTCAAGTATAGTCCGCAATTTTTTCTTGAAGTGTCCAACCTTGTTCCAGTAGAAACAAGCCTTTTTGTTCTTCTTGAATTCTCGTTTGTTGTGGACTCTATTCTTGAATGCAGATTGTTGTGGCCTTTCTTCAATCGCATTTAGTCTTTGCCAAAAACTTTGATTTTCCTTTTTTGCTCGTATCTGAAGTTGCTCTTCTATTTGAAGGTCTTGTGCAAGTTCTTCTAAAGATATCTCATTCTTCTTGTGATCTCATCAAGATTGAGGAAGTTTATCAATGATTGAATTGAGTAGAATCGATTCATCCATTTTACTTCCTTTTCAAGTTGTTCTGCTATGTGCTCTAACTCATGAAATTGATCTAAAATGGATTTATTATCAGTCATAGTAACTTCCATAAATTGACTTACTAGGAATTTCTTTCTTCTGGTATCTTAAAATTTGGATTTGACTTATAGTGCCTCCCATATATCTTTAACATATTCAACTACTTCATAAACATTGAACAACGCATCTGACAAAGTATTAAGAATATATCATTTGCAGAGATAGTTATCTAATTCCCACTTTTTTCTTTGTCTGATTTATGCAAGCGTTTCTCCTTCTTGTTCTAGCGGTTTTGGTGTTGTGAGCACATATACAATGCCCAAAGAAGTCAGAAGAAGATGAAACTTTTGCTGTCAGCGCCTAAAGTTCGATTTGTCAAATCTTTCCAGTTTGGTCATGTTGGACTTAAGAGCATTAACAGATGATTAGGCTATTGAAGACTGTGTCATTGTTATTAATCTTGTCAATCACAATATTGTCTTAAGAATGTTAGAGAAGAGATTTGGTTGCAGGGATTTGACAAGACAATGGAATAACAATGCCTAAATCACGGACCACACTTTCCTTAAGACAATATTCGCCCTCTACTCTAATCTTAAAAGAAACAAAGACTGTAACGAGTTAGCAAACTTGTCTCTAGGATAAAAACGGGTCCAACTGAAGTTGTTTTGTTGATCGGCGGTTTGTAGCACCGTAAGATCAACCCTTGAATACTAATGGATAATCTTCCAGAATTGTATATAAAGATAAATCAATGATTTTCACAAAGGCACAAAAGTTTGAGAAAGAGATAGGAGAGAAAGAAATTTGTAATGAAGTTTACGTTGGGGATTGCCTTTCTTTTATAGAAATTGTAGGGACACCTTAAGATGTGTCTGTAGACTTCTAAACACCCTTTCATTGTTGAATAGTCACGTGAGAATGTCTATAGATGCCTTAAACGCGTCTCCACATTTTCCATGAGCAAAAACACCCAAAAAATGCAAATTTTTGCCCAGGGAGAATCCTAATTGATCACACATATGACCAATCGATCGGACCTAGGCCTTTCGATCGATCGGCACATGCCCGATTGATCGACAAATGCCCGATCAATTGGGCCTATCCATTCCGATCGATCAGACATATGCTTGATCGATTGGGCCTTGCCCCCTACTTGGATTACTATTGATGAATTCCGATGACTCAACTTTGATTTGTATGAGCACAAAATTTCTACAACCTCAACGGGATCGAGATTTTCCAAGCCGGGGAGAATTTATGGGAATCATACGCACCATCTAAAAACCTACCAAAGAAGGTTAAAACTGTTAATGTTTTAACATGGCAATACTATGACAGTAGGGGGCCCACATACGAATTGGAATGATGATGAGAACTAGGGAGCAATCTTATAGGTTCCTTAAATATCCCATGTTGCATAAGTTAAGATGTTACTATAGGGTGTAAAAAGATTTAAGGGTGGATGGTGGTTTTTGTCACTCAATGGCATTGTTATAAACATCAAAGAATCTGGAGGGCAGTCCATAGGGTCAAGATTATAGCTAGCTACAACAATGTCACTCAATCGAATTGTTGTAAATATCAATTCTAATTCATTCACCTTCCTTTTTTTGGTGAACTTCCTTGTTTTTTCCGTACACAATACATTATGATTTTATGTCTAATTTGGTTAGGAATCCAAACCCTAGTTTTGCCTTTGACAACGTGGTGCAATTTGATTGTTGTTTGAGAGGATCTCTCAAGTTTCTACTTGAGAAGATCCAGACTTTCTAGTCCCTCCTTGGGAGGAAGCCTTTGCTTTGATGGTAGTCATCACAAGATAAACACTATGGAAGTCCTTGAAAAGAGAAGACCATACATGGTAATATTCAATCATAATTGTTGCTTATGCATGAAAGGGAGTGAATTTGCCCCCCACCTATTGATGCACTGTAGTTTTTCAGCAGCTATTTGGAATGACTTTCTTTGGAAGATACAAGTTGCATGGGTGATGCAATCATCATCAAGAAGATTTTTTACGTGTGTTTTAGATGGGATATTTTAGGGTCTAAGTGTTGAGATGTATTGAGGGGTAGTCTGGTCAAATTGATTGTATACATATATGTACAGTATACCTATTCTTATGGTATACTATCTCTCTAATACATATAAATACATACGTATTGGGTGTGAGCAACACATATATAATTCTCCCTAATTCTCTACTCTTCTCTTTCTCTCTTTCTTCTTCTTCTTCTACTTTGTGTTTTAGATCAACAACACATTCCCACTTGGAATTAGAGCTAGCTAGGAGACGCCCAAGAGATACAGACGAAGAAGATGAGTCAAAATCCCTATTGACGTCAGTGTCCATACAGCTGACATCAGCAGGCCGTATAGGTGTCAGAAGTGGTCAGAGGTATGGTTTTGGTTGGAATAACCTAAACGAATTTAGGTTATTTTTTCAATTTTTTTTTTAGGCCTGTGTGTTTTTGAGAGGAATAAAAAAAAACCCAAAATAGATTGAACTAATCAATCCGATCAAATTTGGTTTATTTTTTACAATCAATCACAAGTGGATAGTTGTTTTTTCTTAGAGAAAGTTTTGAAAGTGGTCCCATGCAATTTGGTAGAATATTAAAGTCGTGGTATTGATTCTTACTCTCTAATATTAACATCAGACCTGTTTCTAGTGTGTGTTTTTTTTAATTAAAAAAAACACACACATATATATATGGTGCGAGTTGCAGTGACTGATTTGTGTTGATGATGAGTATATGTGTGTACTTGTGATGGTTTGGAGGATACTTAGTTGTGTTTGACGCTATTTGGGGTTTCTGCGTGTTGTCGGGCTCTTTCCGGATCATGCTGGTATACGTGAGTTACTATGCAACTTATGCGATGATCTGTACTGGTGTGGTAAATAGGCTTGTGGAGTGTTTTTTTTTTAAGTCTACATCATGGCAGAAGACAATCCGAAATTGGCTCAAAAGTCTGGTAACTCTAGTAAAGGTGATATAAGCAACAACACATCCATTGTCGGAGATCATTCACAGGTACAAGCTATCAGAGTAAATTTCAATGGTAGCAACTACTTAACATGGTCTAAATCAGTTCTGATATTTACACAAGGCAAGGACAAAGAGGAGTATTTAACAGGCGAAATAGAAGCCCCTCCTAGAGATGATTCCCAGTACAGGAAATAGAAGATTGAAAATGCCCTGGTCATGGGTTGGCTACTAAATTCCATGAAACCCGAAATAAGTGAACATTATCTATTCTTGGTGACTGCTCATCAGATGAGGGAGTCATTGTCGAAATCCTACTCAGAAATGGGACACAGCCAAAGTTTATGAGCTACGACAAAGAATCTCTCAATTTAAACAGGGGGATCAACCTTTGGTTTTTTACTATGCTTCATTAAGGAAACTATGGGATGAACTAGATCATTATATCACTTACCGCCCTTCCTATACAAATGATGCAACAACCTATACGAAACATGTTGAAGAGATCCAGGTGTTTGAATTTTTAGCAGGGTTAAATCCAAGACATGAACAGATTCGAGTTTAGATCCTTAACATGCCTGTTCCGCCTTCCCTAAACGAGGTTTATGTGTATGTTCATTGAGAGGAGAGACGGAATGGAGTGATGAACTTGGCCGCATTAGTTAAAAATCAGCATTTATTTCTAGCTCTAGTAAAGGTGGCTGTAGTAGTTCTACAAGACGGGGTCATGATGGAAGAGCCATCCTCACTTCTTATGATTGTGATAAGCTTAAGTGTGAACATTATGGTAGGTCCAAACACACAAAGGGTTAATGGTGGGACTTACAAGGCCGTCCTTAAGACCTACCTCCACGTCAATTCTAACGAGGTGGGTTTAATAGTGGCAGAGGAGGTGGTAGATTTGGTAGTGGCAACTGACCTACCTACTGCTCATTTTATAGCATCTTCTTCATCCTTAGAGCTCACACCTTTGGCTCCTACATCTACCCTTTCATCTAATGGAAATTTGTCTAGAGAGGAGATTGTGACCTTTCGTCGATTTGTCTCCCAACTTGAGGTTACTCCAGTGGCCCCTATTTCTTCACTTGCAGCTTCAGGTACTTTTGGATCAGCTTTATTTGCATATGTTTCTACCTTTCAGAACTCTTAGATCATTGATTTAAAAACTGCACACCACATAACTGGTATGTCTTCCCTCTTTACATCCAATACGGTTAGTTTTGGAAGAGATAAGGTCTGTATTGCTGATGGATCTTACTCCTCCATTGTTGGGCATGGTGACATACCTGTCACGCCTACCTTGTTGTTATCTTTTGTCTTACATGTCCCAAACTTTACTATAAACTTACTGTCTATTAGTCACCTCACTAAAAGTCTTAATTGAAGTATCACATTCTTCCCTTCTTATTGTTTGTTTCAAGATGAAGATGACAATTGGTATGAGGTATGAGAAGGATAGTCTTTATCTTTTGAATCCAGATTCATAGTATTCAATAGCAACCTCAACAATAAAGCGTGTATCTCTTATACATCTATAAATGAGTTGTTCAAATGGCGGCGGGGTCTTGGCCACCCATCTTTTTCTTTGTTAAGGAAGATGTTTCCCAAGTTTAAGTTTGATTCTATTAAATTTTATTGTGAACCTTGTTAGTTGGCAAAACATTGTTGATTGACTTATCCACTTAGTTTAAATAAAAATTCATATGCATTCTCTATTGTTCATTTTGATGTTTGGGGACCATCTCCTGTTACTTTATTTTTTGGCTTCAAATACATTGTTACGTTTGTTGATGATTATTCACATGTTACATGGGTTTACTTGTTGAAAAATAAAAGTGATGTTTATGTTGCATTTAAATCATTTTAAAATATGGTAGCTACACAGTTTAATGTTAAACTTAGTATACTTTGTTCATATAATGGTGGGGAATATCTCTCCAATTCTCTTTCATCATTCTTTGGTGAGTCTGGGATTGTTCACCAGACCACTTATTTGGGCCCTCCTAAGCAAAATGAGGTAGCTAAGTGTAAGAATAGACATTTGTTGGAAATTGCTCAAGTCATTATGTTTATAATGAATGTGCCCAAGATATTTTGGTCTAACACCATTCAAACAACTTATCTCATGAACAAGATGCCCACTCAAATCCTTTCTTTTAAATCTCCTTTGGAAGTCATATCTCCTGATACTTCCTTGTTTTCTCCTCCCCCTAAAATCTTTGGGTGCATTTGTTATGTATATGTCTCTAAATTGGACCGCACCAAACCAGACGCAAAGGCACTGAAATTGGGTCATGGTATTGATCAGAAATGATACAAGTGTTTTCACCTACCTACCTGTAAAAAATTTGTGTCTCAAGATATGACATTTTTTGAGTTTATTCCCTTCTTCTCTTCGGGTAGGACATCTCTTCAAGGGGACAATTTCAGTGAAGTGTTATCTTCTTCTGTTCATCTTCCTGTTCCCTTGCCTTCCTGATACTTTGATAATAGGTTAGTGGAAAGGGGGAGATTGAACTACAAGTGTACACTCGAAGGAAAAAGACACAAGGTGATCAAGAAAAAAATCAGCAAGGTATTCAAGTTCAGACTCAACAAAGTGATCAGAGTTCTTGTATCCCCATCCAAGATTCTCCTTCAGATCCAATTTTTGAGCCACGTAATTCTCCTTCTGACCCAGTAGATGATTCTAATATATCGATTGCTCTTAGAAAGGGTGTCAGATCATGCACTAAACATCCCATGTTTAATTTTGTGTCATTCCATGAATTGTCCTCTTCCTTTCGGAATTTTGTTGTTTCTTTGTCTTCCATCACCATTCTTCGCAGTGTATCTGAAGCTATATCACAACTACAATGGAGGGTTGCAATGGAAAAGGAGATGAATGCCTTGGAGAAAAATAATACATGGGAGCTAACTGATCTTCCAAGAGGAAAGATGCTTATTGGATGTAGATGAGTTTTCATTGTAAAAAATAGGCTAGATGGATCGGTTGAAAGGTATAAAGCTTGTTTAGTTGCAAAAGGATACACACAGATGTTTGGAATAGATTATCAGGGGATTTTTGCCCTTGTACCAAGATGAATTCAGTCAGAGTCCTAATATTATTAATAGCTAATCAAGGGTGGCCTATTCTTCAGTATGATATGAATAAAGCATTTTGACATGGAGATTTGGAAGAAGTATACATAGACATACCGTCAAGCTTTAAAATGTCAAATGAACAAGGGAAGGTGTGCAAGCTGAAAAAAAGTGTTATATGGGCTGAAACAATCCCCATAAGCTTGGTTTGAAGGATTTAAGGTAGCAATGATAAAAGATGGTTATAGACAGTGCCAAGCAGATCATACTTTGTTCATGAAAATACAAGGTCTGAAAGTGATAGCTCTCATTGTATATGTGGATGATATTATAGTCACTGAAAATCAAAAAGATTAAAGGAAATCTCACCAAAGAATTTGAAATTAAGACCTTGGCAATTTAAAAATAATTTCTGGAATTAAAGTTGCAAGGTCAAAATAGGGATTTTTTTTGTGCCAAAGGAAATATGTATTGGACTTGTTAAAGGACTCTGGAATGATGGGATGTAATCCATGTGCTGCACCTATTGAAGCCAACCATAAACTCAAGGAAGATGACAAATCAATTGACGTTGGAAGATATCAGACTTGTGGGGAGACTTATTTATTTATAATTAACGAAACCAAACATTGTATATGCAATTGGTGTGATTGGTCAATTCATGCATGCTCATACACAAGCATACATGGAGGTAGCATATGGAGTTTTGAGGTACTTGAAAGGTTGCCCAGGAAAAGGAATTTTCTATAAATGACATGATCATCATAGAGTAGTAGTAGCAACATATGCTAATGTAGACTGGGCAAGCTCTCTTACTGATAGAAGGTCAATATCGGGTTAGTTTTCCTTTGTATGAGGCATTGTTGTTAAATGGCGTAGCAAGAAATAGATAGTGGTAGCTAGATCTTACAGAAACTAAGTTTTGATCTATGGCCAATGGCATATGTGAGCTCCTGTTGTTAAAAATGTTGTTATCTAAGATTGGATTCCCAATGAAGGAACCAATGAGTTTATTTTATGACAACAAAGTTGTTATTAGCATTGCACATGACCCAATGCAACATGACCGAACCAAGCATGTAGAGATTGATCAAAACTTCATCAAGGACCACATCAAGTTAGGAAATATCTCCATTCCTTTTATCCAGACTAAGTTCCAACTTGCAAATATACTCACCAAAGGACTTATTAATGCTCAGTTTATGTATATTGTTGACAAGCTAGGGATGATAGACATTTATTCACCAGCTTGAGGGGGAGTGTAGAGATGTATTGAGGGGCAGTATGATTAAATTGATTGTATACATGTATATGTACAATATACATATTCTTATGATATACTATCTCTCTAATACATATAAATACATACATATTGGGTGTGAGCAATATATATATGATTCTCCCTATTTCTCTACTCTTCTCTTTCTCTCTCTTTCTTCTTCTTCTTTGTGTTTTAGATCTACAATATAGGTTCTAACTCTTGGGAGTTATTTGTAATAAGGCAAATTGCTAAGAGGTTTTCTGTTATTTTAATTGGGAGGGTCTCTTTGTAATAAGGCTAAAATTATCCATGATTAGTGGTAGGAAAACGTGGGATGACAACAATAAATTTTTCCCTCTTTTGTGGATTAAAAAATCAGCCAATGGATCCCACACGATGAGCTGGTCATAGTGGAGATTCTTTGGACTCTTGTAAGTTAACAAAAAGAGGTCCACATACATGCTTGGTTGACAGCCCCTTCTCTCCTTTATTCTTCTGGTATTTTAAATTTTAGAAAGTAATGTTTAAAGAGTCCTAGAATCTAGGAAAGTTAGCAAGTATTGTTTATTATTAAGTTCTGTTTTAGAAGTTTTAGGAAGTTTCTATTTTTTATTTGTAAAGCCTATTAAAGGCCCCATCCCCACGATTTGAGTGGTGAAGAATGAATATTTGAACTAAAAATTGGGTTGTGAGTGGCCATAAGTCCATCCTCTCTTTTCTCTCTAGGGTTGTAGGGCAGCTCCCCTTCTCTCTCTTCCCTTTTTTCCTCTCTAAGGTAAGCTGTAGGCTACCGTTCTCCTTCTCACTCTTTCTTCTCTTCCTCATTCGGCTGTGTAGTTTCTTCGAGGAAGTGATTGTTATTGAAATCTGGGCAGCTGAAATAGAGTTCCACAACTGAATTTTCTGAGCTATCTTGGGACAAATCGCCCCTTCCTACACCAGGTATCTTGTTAATTATCTTCTCAGGTTTATCTCTAATTTAACTCTCTTATATTTGTGAACACTCCCTCAAGTTTCTTTGGTTAAATTTCTGTTATTAGCTCATCCTTTGTGAACTCCATTGAAGCCGTCTGTAACAGAAAATTCTTGGTTTCAATATAACAGAAATCACACCTCTCTAAGCTCCCTTTTCTCTCAATTTATTTGAGGGTTTTGTGCTCCTAACTGAGCTCTATCAAGCCCTCAGTTACCCATCAAAAACCCTCTGGTTTCTGTGAATAATTAGGTATTTTCCAATTCTGGTTTAGGTTTTTTCTACTAATAAAGTATACCTAGACTGTTCTTTTTAAGATTTGACCTACCAAACCTAATCCAAATTCCATGAAATTTTGAAAGAAGGGTCCTTTTATAAGTCAAAACCTACCCCTAAATTTTCTAACACACATCATGGATATTTTGGTAATTTTACCCAAATCTGTCAAAATTATAGAATTACAGCTAGTCCAAAAATTGGTTTATTTAGGTCTTGAATTTATTTTCTGCATAGTCAATTAAAACAGAACATTTCCCTATTCATCTTACATCAATGACTTATGCCAGCTCATCCCATTGATCTTGTGCACCAATGAAATGGAGGCTTTTTGGGCCCCTGAGCCAAAAGATTTTGGATTGGATTGATTCGTGGGATTTTTTGGGGTATTTTAAAGGAAAGAAACCGTTGTATCTTCAAAGGCAAGAGAAAAGGGTTGGGGGTGGTGATTGATTTTATTCTTTGTGAAGTAGTGGGGGTAGTTGATGATATCAAATGAGTTAGGGGCCTGTTCTTATCTGATTTAACACAAGATTGGCATCTATGCAGTATGCTCCATCTTCCTAATCCTCAGCCACCATCCCTAAAGTGGTGTCCTACCATCAGTGACTAATATAAGTTGAATTTTGTTGGCTCCTCCATTAGTAACCTTGGGTTGACAGGAGTTGGTTGCACCATTTGAGATTGTTCTAGTAAACATCAAGTGTATTACATGTATGCCGGTGATGATGCAGTACAAAAGGAAGATACCAAAAAGTTGTTGTAAAATAATTCCAAGGCCCTCAAATAAATTAAAATAAAGGATGCGGAAACAAAAAAATCAAGAATAGAGTTTAGAAACAAACAAGTAGCCATGAAAATTTAAGAATCAAAAAATAAAATCATAGAAGGAAGATAAGTAGTTAGAACAGAACACAAGAAAATGTAAGAAAAAAGTTCAAAAGGGTAT
>JAOXJP010234100.1:0-10212 GCA_025762735.1 Platanus orientalis | reverse complement strand
GGGGCTGATGCATCAGTACCGAAAAGTGATTTGCACTTTTTGGGGGGCACTTATCACTTTTCGGCGCTGATGTGTCCGCACCCTAATGCCATTTTCACAGTTATCACTAGATTCGTTCTCACCTAATTTTTAGTGTCTAGTTGGAGGTTATGCCATTAACTTCTAGCTAGCTTTTGTGTTATTTTTTATACTAAATCTATTTTTGGTACGTAAACTAAAGCTTTTGGTTTCTTCTATATATCAGCCATATAGCCCCTAATTTGCAGCCGTAGAGCCATAACTAGCATCAGTTACCACCACTTTTATATCTATTTAGAAATTGTATAAGGGAATATGGTTCCCACTTTTGCTGCTGCTGAATGATGTGTGTGAGATTTAGTGCGGAGCTGGTATCGTTAACTGAAAATATGTTTTAACTGGGATCCCATTCACTGCATGTGCAATTATGAGGACTGTAATCTATGATTAATCAAGACACCAGAAAGATTGGTTTAGGGTTATCTAGAAATTCACATCGTATCTTCAGAATTCTAGTTAAATTTGTTTGATAAGAAACCAAATTCAAAATTGTAGCAAAAGTGGTTGGCTGCACTTGTAACTTGTTATGGCAATTTAGGTGTCTTGTGCACTGGCCCAATGTCACATTGAGCTATCTGCTTTACCCAACCCAAGTTGCTGCTTAATCCATTTACACGGCCAAGGGGTTGGTCTGATTGATGTAAAACAGCAGCTCTGAGTGAAGGAAGACAATGACTCAGTTCAAGGGGCCATGGAATGTGGAAGGTTCGAGTGCATCCTTATTCTCGGTGGCATCCCCAATTAAAACGACATGTAAGTAGTGGTCTGCCCACTGGTTAGCAAGTGGCAGAAGGGTTCCAAGGTATACAATGGCCCATCCTTTATGTAGTGGTTGGGATTTGTAGAGAAGATAGACAACAGAAAAAAATGTTGGGAAGGTACCTTGAATTTAACCTGAATACAGTTCATTTGTGCGACTCAGAAAGTGACCTGATATGTCCCGTTTTGAAATTTTGATCCCTTTCAGATCTGCCGATCCAAATGGTTTTTTTTTTTTTTGGGGTGGTGGGGGGGGCGGCAGGGTTTTTTTGGGACGCATGCTGTTGTATAAGGGGATGTACGGAGGTTTTTGGAGTGCAACAGATTGTGGGTTTTGTTGACACTTTGCTTGTGAGAGGTAAGAATGTATTTGTGTTGAAGAGATCTTTCGTTTTTTCCTTAAGAGTTTTACCTTTGGGTTTTACGAACTTGCTTTATGCATTTTGTACTCTTTGTTCTCAGTTCTAGTGGAAGTTTTTGAATGTCTTCGCTCGTGGATATAGCCAATCTTGCTGAACCGCATTAAACTTTGTGGTGTGTGATTGTCCTTTGCCTTCTACTGTTTTTTCATTTTGTTTCTTGCCATCACATATTTGAATCGACTTGCTTAGTTCCGCGGGCTGCTTGTCATGGCAAAAACAAAACTTATTGTTCCTTATTTTCATTCCTTATTTTGAAACTCTTAGCATGCCTGAAATGGACAATATATCATGGTTCTAGTATGGGAGAAAACATAAAAATTCAGGATAAAAAACTAAAAATGAACATGCAAAGGAAAAAACAGAAGAATCACTCAGCAAATATTTATGTTTCTTGGATGGCCTGTCTATACTTGCATAGATTAGTGGATTTCCTTTGTGTCGCACAAGGCCATCATTCTTCTGGACCGTCCAGATATTGAGCATGCTTCTCCGTTGGCAACAAACCATTTACTGGTGTTTGGATACAAGGGTAAAGGGGGCATTCTTAAGATTAGTTCTTCTCCCCATCCTGGACAGAGGCGTCTGTGTTCCATTCATGGATGCACGCAAATGGAAACGAGGCCCGTCGATGGCCAAATTCCAAGAGCTTGCCTTCTCATCTCATGTTCATCAAATCAGACAAAGAAATAATTGCTTTTGGACTCACTGCCCTTGATTTAGATAGAATATCCCTGCATCCAAACACCTCTTTTGTTCAAATTGCTTTACAAACCGGTAGCCACCTTATATGGAGCCTTGATGAGAGAGAAAGTAACAGTTCAGAACCAAACTACATATCCAAAATCAAATGCACCACTAAAACTAGTGTCAAGCCCAAAAAAAAAAAAAGAAAAAAGAAAAAAAAAAAGAAAAACAAACTCTTTAGCTTGGTCAGAATATTCATGGTTTTGAAAGCACTGTCTTTAGCTTGTTAAACTTGTGTAACGAATTTGGATGATTATAGTTCATTGGAAAAGGCTATAATTACACTTAATACCCATTGATTTTTGTTGTGCGGAAGAAGATAATGCAAATAGCAATCACAACGCAAGAACAAGACGATTTATGTGGTTTGACTTAAACCCCACGTCCATGGGTGAAAACGGAGAGAGCTTTCACTATAATTGAGGACCCCCAAAACCCTAATCTCTTGTACCAAAAAAGAAAGAAAAAAAACCTAATCTCTGTGGGTCAGATCTGGACCCCAAATCTGATACAAAATACAGGTAAATTTTGTTGTGTTGCTCACCTTCGCCCATAAACGGGTCATATTCGGGTTTTTCTTCAAATTGTTATCCGGGTTACATCTCAGATTGAATACAAGACATTAACCCAATAATTTTAAAGCATTGTATCTCCTGATGAAGGAGCGGATAATCTTTCTAGATCATCCTCATATTCAAAACACTTTATCCTTTAAAAAGGTAAGCTAAGGAATAAAAAACGCGTGATCATACTAAGATTCACAGGGCATCTTCTCACATAGCTGTGGTTTTCAACTACCGACTAGATGCCCTGGATATTCTATAATTAAGATAGAATATGTTTAAGATGACAATAATCAACTTGAATGGCTGAGTAGGTTCTAATAGTAACAACACTAGGAAGAAGGTATACAGAAATTCACGTTCGTGTGGTGGGGATCCTTTTTTGGTGCTCATTTGTCCTCACTTAGCACGGCGAAAGCGATCTTTACGTCATATATCCAGCCACATAGGGAGCAACTGCTCAGCCTCCTTTGTTCTCACTCTGTGTGAGAAAACAAAGAACCGAAAGGATGTAGAAGATAAAGGGTGAAAAGAAAGATGGCGTATTTGGAAACAAAGGTGTCATTGTCACATTTCTTAAATCTTCTCCTGTGCCAGAAATTATTTTTTTACTTGCTTCTTACTGCAGAAACATCTGAAAGGCGAATAGTGTACTAATGGGGGAGAGTGCATAATCACCATTCTCTCTGCAGTCCCTAAATCAAGTTGTAGTCTATTGTTTATGGCCAGAAATGTACATTACACCTAAAAGTAGCTTCTCATGACCAGACATCTTCTATGTGAAGAAGAAAGTGATTATTATGAGAAGTAGTTAACTTTCATTTTTCATTTATGAGTCTAGCCTGCAGGCCATTTGAGTTTTGATTTTTCAATATTCAAACCTATATTTATGACCCAGCAGCCTGTGAGTATGAAAAAAAAAGTTGTGGTTCTGTTTTAGTGAATAAGATGACTTTGACAAATTTGTAAGAATCAAAAACACTATTTGATGTCAACCTCAATGTGCCACTCGGCCGACAGCAATGCGTGCAATGATGTTTAACATGGAAATTACAGGGAGTGGGAGCCACGTCTTTTAAAGGGTTTCCTCTGATAGTTATGAGCTAAATCTTGTCCCAGTTGGATGATCTTCTTGCTGATTCAACATGTCAAGGTGTGTGTGTGTTTTTGTTAAAAGAACAGACTATAAATATACAATGAATATTACTGTGATCATCCCTCTTTTTGAAATAAGATCAGGTTTTTCTGCTCCTCCATGATGAACAGCCAATTTTGGCTATGCCATTTATAGACTGTGTTTACATGTTTGAAGACGTTAACTATGATGCATTTGATTCGGTTGGAAGTTTGAGTCTTCTGCTTAAAATTGAGTACATTGTGCTTTGCCTGTTATAAGGGTCCTTCCACTTGGCTGTTTACAGTGTTCTATTTTGGTCTACCTTCTGTGACATAACCTCATATAGCTGCGTTCTGTCCTTGCTTTTCCTAAGCAATGTACATATTCGTTTGTAATCATATGGAGCACATAACTTGACTCACGGGCAGCTACTTGAGATAAAGCCAAATCTATCTCCTCCATCATTCCTCTATTGTCATCAGCCTGGCCTAAACACAAGTTATTGGGAAACCATAGAGGCATGCAAAAAAGCAAGATCTATTTATAAATGATGCCCTGATCTCTCTCTCTCTCTCTCTCTCTCTCTCTCTGTGCTTAATTTTAATGTGAAAGCCATACACTTAATGATAGTTAGTCACCAATATGGATTGCCAAAATGTTAGTCTGACCTTCCATTGGCCAGTGCAGAAAGTTCACTGTTTGGATGATCCTGACTACCTGATTATTGCACTTACTACCCATGAGTTATGGAATATTCCATTAATCATGATGGTCAGAAAATAAGCTTTAGTTAGCTGGAGATTATCTGCACAAGAAGGTCATTGGATTGATAGCTAGGAACCTTTGTCGCAATGTCAGTTATGGACCATCCAAGGGGTGGAATAACATCTGTGTAGTCTGAATTAACGACGAATCAATTGTCTTTATAGTGGCCACATCAAATATATCATCTTTGGGCTAATAATATCTTGTAGATATGTACAAGCTTTTATATTTCTAGGTCCTATCCTTTTGGTATGTAAACAAATGTGAACCATAATTGAACTCCTCTGATCATAAAGCAAGAAGCATTAATGTCAGAAACTGAAGCGATAAACACCCCATTCTATACAGCATCGATTACCTTAATCTGATAACGATAAGAAGGAAACATAGGTGTTTGTGAGGAGCAACACCCTTCCAAGTAATGAAGGGTTGAATTCATGAGCTGTAATTTTGAGCCACAAAGGCAACCCCAACCAAACAACGAGATCTATCTCAATCAAGTGGCCTATGTATTAAGTACTAATTAATTTTTTTTAAGAAAACGACATCAATCCATCATGATGCTGAGCTGGGGAAAAAGCTTTGTTGATTGCAACAACACAACAACCCAGGTAGAATTTAGGATCAGAGGGACCCTTTAAAATTGGGTTTGGGAGGGGAGATGCAGATCTCTCTTTATATATATAGAGAGTTCGTACGTGATGTGTGAATAGGTGTGTAAGATTTAGTTGCTGCCTTATCTTGCAGAAGAAGCACGATTGACAGGGCCTATGCGTCATGGTTCCAAGTAGGGAACAAGTGCTCTTCTCTTTCTCTCTTTCTATTTGGATTTTACTTTATATGTTGTGACAAAAGGTTCCAACATTAATTATCTGACTCCATTTGTGGCCTTTTCTTTTGTGTCTAGACACTAAGCTACAATTAAACCAATAAATTAAGTTTGATCCATTCCCACATTCTCGAGCCATAAGTGCTCCATATAATCATATTACTTTTAAAACCACCACCTTTACTATGAGACACTATCGTCATAATTGTTTAGGTCAGAGAAAGCAATTCATATTTACCCAAAAACAGAAAAAGACTAATAAGAAGAAGAAGAGGCAATTCATGACCCGATCCACCAACCCTCCTGAACCCGTCCCTTTTTCCGCGTCTGGGTTGGTATAACTAGTCATACTTACAAGATCAGATCACATGTCAATCCAATAAAGGGCCTGAAATCCTCTACGCCACCCCCCTTGTGCGACGCTCAAAGGCCACACAAGGAGGGGGGGGGAGAGAGGGATCAACTCACTTTTTGGGATGTCAAATCACTTTTGGTTCAATGCCTCTTTTATGTAGATCCCCTCCCAAAGTAAACCCGAGCTGCCAAGGGATTGGTTCTATGTTTATTTTTATTTATTTATTTATTTGTTAATACTAGACAGGTTGATCAGGGTTTCATAACTTTGCAACCATTTTAATGAATTTTTTTTTAAACCCAGGGTTCGGATTGGCATAATCAACTTGTTTAACAATTAGGTTGGTTACCCCAACCAAAACCCAACTCATTGCAACCCTTAGTTTAGGCTTTAGAAACTGTAATTATTGGAAAGTAAAGAGAGCCACCATAAACAATCATGGTAGTGGCAACTCCACTTAATTGATTAGTTACCTTTAAGCAACAAAACAAAAGTTTCATCTCATCATCTATATCTATGCTGTAATGTGGATCAACTTGATTAGTTAGTGTGATTAAGAAAACAAAAGGAAAAGAACAGCAGAAGATTAATTCGACCCAAAAAATAAGGAAAAAAAAAGAAGGAATATTTTAAGGGACTAATGGGAAGGAAGAGAGAGACGTTTAGTTAAGCTCAAGCTGTAATTCAAATCAGTGGATTAGGTTTTGAATCTATTGATTTGCTTGTTCTCTCTTCCAACCTTTATCAAAAGGTTGCTTATTAAAATATATATATTATTTTTGTTGTTGAATGCATCATCGTCCACCGTTCCTCAAGTATGGAAGGAAATACCCACTTGTCCTTGGCGTGTACGTCCCTTGGTTGGGTGGGGGAGCTGACGAAGTGAGGACCTGAGTGGACGAGGTGAGACCCACTGAGGGTGGGACCCAGAGGCCTTGGGTGCGGTGCGTGCCTCTCTGTACGGCCTATCAAGCTATGTGAGGTAACGTCTATCTTGTTTGGCTTAATATACAAAGGGAGCATGAAGAGAATCCGAGTCGGAGAAGGGAAGGGGACGGTGGCAGGCAAAGCATAAAGTAGTGGGGGCTGAAGTGAATGTCTTCAACGGCCCCTCGGCCCCGCACCATCGTCATGCATGATTGAACCACCTGAGCCGCTTTGTCTTCCCTTTCTCCTTGAAGCCAAAGCCAAGCTAAGCTGAGCATCACCTTTCTTAGAATTTAGCATGCAGGAGTGTTATGGGGTGGTTCACAATTCAGTTTTTTTTGTTTGTTTGTTTGTGTGTGGATATTGCTTAATGATCTGCTACAGCCAAATTTGTTTGTCCCCATGTGTCCCCACACCACAGGCTGACACAATTTTTTTTTTTTTTTTTTTTGAATTTGGTGCCTCTTTTAAGTAGGGAGAAAATGTTCATATTTGAACCCTTTTTTTTTAATGGTTTTAACTTTATAGATTTAATTTTTCTTTAATTGAAAATTGTTTTTACAATTTTAACCCCATGCACCTCACATTTTGTGTGTAGGGACACGGAGGAACAGATAAATTGAGTGTAACAGATCCTTTCCCAAAGATGAATGGTAGGACAATTAGATTTGTTTATCTAAACTACTCCAAAGATCTCCGTACATCCACAACTACACCCTTGACCCACCTAGCAATTTTTCAACCAAAATCCTTTAGTGGTAAAATCACTAAAATGATAGCAGAATCAGTTCTCATCAACTCCACTGTCTTGATCCATGAGTATATATAATAGAGAGAGCCTCCAGGAGAGTCACGCCTACTCAAGATCCAAATTCAGAGTTGTCAAGACCTGCCCTAAGCCATTGGTTCCTACGTCCTATGAGAGACTAATGTAGCAGCAGCTATTATTCGAGATTACTCTGATACTTTTACAGGGATTGAGTCGAAAAATCTTCAAGTATGCGTAGCAGATGAAGGGGAGGCTTGAGAATTTTTTTTTTAGGCTGAGGCAAACGCAAGATATTACTTCTCACGCAATCATTCTGGAAGGGGATTGCCTCTCAATTGTCAAACTAGTAAATGAGGTGGACAGCTCTCCCTCTAGGTGTGTTGGAGATATTAAAGGGAAAACATGTTCTGTCCAGGATTGCAAACACATGATGGTTTCCTCCAACAATGTCTAAGTCTCTTATGTTCCTAGAGCTAGCAACAAAGCTCAGCAATTGCGATAAAATAACATGTTTCTCGAGTTTGGAATTGGATTGATATCATGGATGAATTAAAATCCATTGTTACAATCCTGTAATCAAGTAAATGTTTCTTGTTGAATGAATTGAGCTTCAGTTCATTACGAAAAAAAGTAGAAGAAAACTGAAAGTGGCTTGAGTGATGTGTTGCATGACCTATAGAACTAGTGTAAACCGTAGTTTTGAAACTAGACCAAACTAGGCGGTTAAACATGGTTTTCTGTGATATATCCTTAAAATCGGACAAGACAAAAAACTGCATTTTACCGGTTGGTTTTTGTAGGCCATTTGAATTTCTATAAATCATACTTTTTTATTTTATTTTATGAACCAGTTTTAAAAATACCCGTAAACCCACTCTTAGCTTCCCTTCTTTTTCCCTTCTTTTGTTCCTTTCCTCAAATACACCAGATTTAGAAAAACACTACCCTCCAGACTAGTCATGCCACCAAAAATAGTTATAAACACCTTGCCAGCATATGGTATGATATATAATCAATTTTAACAAATATGAATAGTTTATTTGCACAATTTGCAATTATAGGATATGAAAAAATGGTCATTTAACAGCATGAACAGGGGTTAATATTGCTATTATGTGACTCCTAATCAGTAAGACAAGTGAACTGTTGTGTCAGAACAGCACAACAGAACGAAATACGGATCAGATTTAAGTATGTAATGCACAGAAACAATACGAGAAAATAGAAACGACAAAAAACAATCACACAAGAGACAATATTTAACGTGGTTCGGCAAACCTACCTACATCCACAGGCGAAGACAATCAATAGCTTTACTAAAACAGAGAATAAAGAAGAGTACAAAACATATAACGAGAACACCCAACACTAAATATGCTCTTGTCTCTCACTAAAGTCTCTCTTTCCATAGCCGCTATCTTCTGCAAGTCTTCTGCAGCCCTAAAACCTATAAAAGCTACCTTATATAGGTGACACACACGCACCTAACAAATCCTAATATGTTAAGGTTTTAGAGTCCACAAAAAACAAAACTTTCAAATTAAAGAGATTCTTTAGCTTTTACAGTTTACACAACCGTGTCAATTCAAAAAACTTCTAACAAGTCTCCACATTGGTTTGAATTCTACCAAACTAAAACTGAATGAAGTTCCTTGATCATTTTCTCCATAAAATCCCCAAGGGTACGCAATTAGTTTTCTTTCAAAATTGCTCCACCTTGAACGGTGATCCCGAATAGCCAAAACCATTCTTTTCATTGAACCTCGAATCTTGTAGCCGCCATCACAAAATCTTCAAAACAAAAGAACCCTAAATCTGCAACTCTGATACCAGTTTGTTGTGCTAGAACAGCACAACGGAATAAAATATAGATCGGATTCAAGTATGCAATGTATGGAAATAATACGAGAAAATAGAAATGACAAATAACAATCACACAAGAGACAATATTTAACATGGTTCAACAAACCTGCCTATATCCACGAGCGAAGACAATCAATAGCTTCACTAAAACAAAGAATAAAGAAGAGTACAAAACATATAACGAGAACTCCTAACACCAAATACATTTTTGCCTCTCACCAAAGTCTTTCTTCCCATAGCCGCTATCTTCCGCAAGTGTTCTACAGCCCTAAAACTCATAAAAGCTACCTTATATAGGTGCCACACATGCACCTAACAAACCCTAATACGTTAAGGCTTAAGAATCCACAAAAAACAAAACTTTCAAATTAAAGAGATTCCTTGGCTTTTACAGTTTACACAACCGTGTCAATTCAAAACACTTCTAACAAATCTCCACATTGATTTGAATTCCACCAAACTAAAACTGAATGAAGCTCCTTGATCATCTTCTCCACCAAACCCCAAAGGGTCCGTAATCAGTTTTCTTTCAAAACTGCTTCACCTTGAACGGTGATCCAGAACAGCCAAAACCATTCTTTCCATTGAACCTCAAACCTTGTAGTTGCCATCGCAAAATCTTCAAAACTAAAGAACCCTAAATCCATAGCTTTAACTTTCAACTCTGATACCAGTTTGTTATGCCAGAACAACATAGCGGAATGAAATACGGATCTGATTCAAGTATGCAATGCACAGAAACAATACGAGAAAATAGAAACAGTAAAGAATAAAATGAAAAATAAAGAAGAGTACAAAACATATAATGAGAACTCCCAACACTAAATACGCTCTTGCCTCTCACCAAAGTCTCTCTTCCTATAGCCGCTATCTTCTGCAGGCCTAAAACCCATAAAAACTACCTTATATAGGTGACACACATGCACCTAACAAACCCTAATATGTTAAGGCTTAAGAGTCCACAAAAAACAAAACTTCCAAATTAAAGAGATTCCTTGGCTTTTACGGTTTACACAACCGT
>JAOXJP010234099.1:0-10212 GCA_025762735.1 Platanus orientalis | reverse complement strand
ACTCTGACCACTAAACAAATTTTGTTTGCTCAACACTGCCATACCCCTCTCACTCATATGCCCCAACCGCATATGCCCCAACCTGGTGATGTCTGAATCTGAGTACCAAGTCGATACAGTAGCTGCACCTGTAACTGTACTACCCTACAATAAATAAATGTCATTCTTCTTCAATCCCTTCATCACAAATAGAGCACTCTTCAAGACCTTCAAAACTCTACTTTCAGCTTTATAAGTACAGTCATTGGAGTCAAGCGAACCCAAGGAAATCAGGCTTTTTCTTAGTTCTGGAGCATGCCTGGCATTAGTCAAAGTTCTCACGATACCATCATGCATCTTAATTTGAACTGAACCTATCCCAACTACCTTACAGGCTACATTATTTCCCATTAGAACCTTACCACCATCTATTGATTGATAAGTGGTAAACCATTCTTTGTTGGGACAAATGTGATAGGTACAGCCTGAATCAATAATCCAATCACTAGCTAGGCTATCATCAGTAATTGAGAGAACATCACCACCACTGTCCTTTACAACACCAGCAACATTCTCTAAATCATAGGATTTCTCCTTTCCTTTTCTTTTACGCTCTGGACAATCTTTTCTAAAATGCCATGTCTTGTGACAATGGAAATACTTCAATTTTCTGGATTTAAATTTTAATCTTGATCAACCTCTACTATCAGACTTCTTCTCCCGTGTTCTTCCTCTCACAACTAAACCCTCACCTGAGCTCTCAGCAACAGACACCCTCTTCTTCAACTCCTTAGAGTTTAGGGCTGCCCTGACATCTTCCAAAGAGAAAGTATCTCTCCCATACATCATGGTATCAACAAAATGTTTAAAAGAAGGTGGTAAAGAACACATCGGAATTATAGCTTGGTTCTTATCATCTATTTTAACATCAATATTTTTTAAATCCAAAATAATTTTATTAAATTCATCAAGATGGTCTTTAATGGACATACATTCGTGCATTTTGAGGGTAAACAACCGCTTCTTCAAATACAAAAGATTTGTAAGAGATTTTATCATGTACAGACTTTCCACCATGAGCCATAATCCAGCAGCCGTCTTCTCTTGTACAACTTTTCGCAAAACTTCATTGCTCAGGCACAATAGAATCGCACTGTGTGCCTTTTCCATCAGTTTGTCCTTATCATCCTTCGTCATGGTTTCAGGTAGAGAATCTCTACCCTTCAATGCTTTCATCAACCCCTGTTGAACCAATAAAGCTCGCATTTTCACTTGCTAGAGGCTAAAATCATTCCTCCCATCGAATTTCTCTATGTCAAACTTTGCCGCCATTGGAGATCGAACAACTAAATAGCTCTGATACCAGTTTGTTACGACTAAACCCACAAACCAAAGAGAAAATCGAAATAGACAATGAACACAAAGCACATAGAAACACAACGATATACGTGGTTCGGCTTATAGCCTACATCCACGGGCGAAGACAACAAGAAATTTCATTATCTTCAATGGAGATTACAAGGAAATCAATCTCTCAAACCCTAAGCCCCAAATACATCATTCCACCCCTTTTCTCTCTGTCAAAGTCGGGATCATTTATAGAAAACCCTAACGCATCTTATATATGCGGTTACATAAAGAGGAACTGGACCGGGTGGTGGGTCGAGTCTCGAAAACTGGTCGACTGGCGGGCGTGTGGCTTGATCACCAATTGATAGTTTGAGACATCAGTAACTAGAGCACAAGGTAGAATTCGAGCCACACTCAACAGTCATGGTGGTTCGATTGAGCCTTGACAAAGTTGGATGTATTGAGCATGTTACACCTTTGGAAAACTGTGTTGTGTTTGTACAAGGCTTAGTGTGAAATGTAGTAAAGGGGATCTAGACTCTTGAAAGAGGATTTGAGCTTTTGAGTTCTCGATGGTTAGAACTGCTTGTACATAGGAAGAGAGAAGTGTACATGATAGTGGGTCCTCTCTCTCAGTCTTGTTACATTGAGAGAGAGAGAGAGAGAGAGAGAGAGAGAGAGAGAGAGAGTACATCTCAAATTTGCCAGATACAATACCTTGTGGTAGATGTTTCTGAATTTGTCAGAACAGAACTTAGGTAGGGCCCAGAGTTGTTTTGAGTTTCTTTATATGTAAGTTGTTAATATTAGTTTGGTGATGTTCTCTCAGCCTAATTTCTGGTTAAAAGAATGTATTTAAGTTGTTGAGATTTGTGAAAGAACATTGCATTGATTTGCTGTAAATATTCTCTGCCCTTTTATGATATCTTGACATTTATAGTATCCTAATATATGGTTTCACTTATATTTTAATGCTTTTGCACAGCCCCAGTGGTTCATTAAATATGCTTCTTCTTTTAAAATAACTATGGTAGATTAAGAAAGATGGACTTAATGTTCATTTGGTTCTTTTGTTATAAAGCCAAGAATAGTTGTATGCTTTAATTGAGTAACCTTTTCTAATGTATAGCAAGTCTCTTATTGTAGTTTGACTTGTTAGGTTCTGTTACATTATAGTTTTGATGTTATATGCTGTGTTTCATCCTCATTAAGGAACCCATTGAGATGGCACAAGATCGTCGACATAGGATGGATTTTGATGTAGTAGATAAAATACAAACCCCTGTTGCACATGAGAAGAAAAATTCCATTGAAGGCTTTGAAGGCAATACGCCAGCTTTAGTGTGTGGAACGAGGTATGCACCATCAATGATATTTTGAATACATAAGTGTATGGACATCATGGTTCATTTTTATTTTTTTTACTTTGTTGTAAAACAGGTTATGCACCATTAATGGGGAGACCTCCATGGTGTCCCTGAGGTCTTTCTACTATATTTTGACAAAGGTTGCATAAAATAGTTTTTGACAAGAGATACTATTTTGTCTATGCTGAAGCACAATCAGAGGTGCATAATTATTTGAATGGAAGGGTGATTGGTCATAACTTTTTTGATGTGTTCAACAAACAAGATGAGATGGAGATTGATAGCATGTTTGAGAGGATACAACCGCAAGAGTGAGGTAGCAGGAGTGGGTTTGTTTTGGTTATTTGGTGGTTGTGTTCTTGGTATGATATTTGATCAAACTATCAAATAAATAGTGTTCATATGATCTAGTATTATTCACACTGCTTTCTCATCTGTGGGTTTTTCAGGTTTTCTTAGATGCAGCAAGAGTTGCAGGCTTCATTGGACTAATTACCTTTAGCCTGGGGATCAAGCAGCATATAATCCACCTCCCAGCTCTTTTGGGCAATGGGTAAAACCCTCTCTCTCTGTCACACACACACACACGAACACACACACACAACACAGAGATTAGGAGAAAGTGATTCATGCTTTATGGATTTGTGTTGGATCTAATTCTAGATTTCCAAACCCCATTGAAGAGATCCTTTTATTGTTTTGCCTTATATATTGCTATTACTTTAAAATATACATCTTTATATTGTTGATCAAGATAGAGTGATGTTTTTGCATTTTGAGATATTTGGTTTATTATAATAATAGAAATGTGATTTGGATGTAGATGGAATGTCTGAGATCACTCAGAATCACTCAAAATTGCGACCGAAGACGGATTATATAAGCTTACGTGATTGACAATCACAGAGCTGAATTCGTGAAGGTAGAAATCTTGGTTGAGCACTCTATTGAGCTACTGTCTGTTAGTACAAGTTCAATACTTGGTTGAAAATTTTTGGGTTATGAAAAATGCCACCCCTTTAATAGGAGAGAAGCCTCAACTGAGTTAAGTCAGCTACTACAAGAAAGAGTTTCCATGAACTTGAATGAATATTAAGCATTGTTCTAGGATTTTCAGTAGCATTTTTTTTTTCTTTTATCTTATGGTCAAGTGCAGCATTCTTTAGTTTGCCAAAGGCCATATGAGATCTAGATGAGATGATTTCAAGCTGCAAGAGTAGGTTTAAGGTTTTGTCCAAAAACAAGTACCCTATCATATAAACCATGTGTTATTCACAATGTGCAGCAACCATGTTCCCTAATTCTTTTTTTGCAGACCACAAAAACCGAAGAATCAATGCTACCAAACTGCAGTAGAAGAAACATATAGGACTAGAGCAAATGTAATCCATAAAGTGAACCACATTTTTTATTACTTGCTGAATCTTGGGAGCCTTAATAGGACTTATTCCACGAGTTGCTCAGATTGTTAAAATCCTTACCAAGATTCAAGTCTTGGACATAAGCAGTACGTTTATTCCAGTTTGCTCGTCGTCTGTCACCATCATTTACTGGAAGCAGTGCCATACTTGAAATCACTCTTCATTGCTTGGTCATGCGTCCATCATGAGAAAAAGTTTGGTTTGGTTCTTACTTTGTTATTAGAAATGGCCTCATAAATCAGCATTCTTTCTTTGAGTGGATTTTCGTTTCTCTTGGTATAACTTGCCAAAAAAAAAGTCCCGGGATGCCATTAGTTATATAGCAAACTTGTGTTGGATAATTTGCAAGGAGATAAACAAATTAGTTTTTAAAAAGGCTTCTCAAAATGATTTTATGATCTTATTCCATGCTCATTGCCCAATGCAGGAGTTTTCCACATTAGAGACATTGGGAAGCGATTCAGAATTCCCCTCTTCGAGTAGATAATTGATCGCACCCCAAAAGGGTTTCTTGAAAAAAAATTTGATAAGAGTGTTTAGTCCAAAATGGTTGGCAGTAGGAGCTATCATTCGCAAAGAGTTTAGTTCCTTGGTGCTTGCCTCTTGCTCCAAGTCTCAAGCTTGTTCTCGCAGAGAATGCAGAAGCAAAAGCTGCTCACTAGCCTTGGCTACCGGTGCTAGGAGTATCGTTTTGGAAGGTGAGGCTCTAGCCATCATCCAGTAGTTAGTGTGTTGGTAACCTTCCAAAGAAAGCATTCGCCCCATTTTCTCCGTTTTTTCTCTTCCAAAGAATGAGAAAAATAGGAGAATGCATATTTTTTTTAGAAGGTTACCAAAAAGCAACATTGAGAGACTGCTCCTTCTATATACATTATACTTTGAAAATGTTATTCTATCTCATATTCCTAGATCCGCAAATTTTGTGGATAACGCCATTGCAGCCAAAGGACTTGTTAATTCGGTTTTGTACTCTTTCCAGTGTGGTTGAGAGAGATCTTAATCAAAGAATAATATCTCCCCAACCCGTTATAAATGTCCTTTTACCAAAATGAATAAATAAAATGGAAGCAGTACAATTATTTCAGTTTGCTTGTCCTCCCCTCACCATTATTAACCAGAACCGATCTGATACTAAAATTATGAAGCCAATTATTGAAGAGGGAATAAAAGAGATTGTGAACATGATTTAACTTTCTTAATAATGCTACAAGCTTGAAATAATGATTATAATTGAAAACGATAATTGAAGAAGGCACTCACCCAAATACAGAGGGACTCACTCAACTCGCAGCACGAGCATTTTTGTCATGCCCTACATATTCTAGAATTTTGGTGGATGTTTTCTCATCCAAGGATGAACCAACAAGAAGTGCGAAGGTATAATAAAATCGAGCCAAGGAATTAAATGCTAGAACATTGGAAACCAAAGACACAATCCGATATTTGGGAAAACCAGAACACATCTTTCCCATTCAGCAATTTTATTCTCCAAAGAACTTCACTAATGCTGACAACCCGCTTAAGATGATCCTGTGCAACTCACCTCTTTTAATTACATCACCACATCTGTTGCCGGGAAGGTGGTTGCGAGGTCACATGGGCACAAGATTCCTTGTCACTTTAGACCCCAAGTGCCAAGTCAGACCACAGGAGAACCAGAAGATCTTGTCTATGGTCATCTGGTTGGCCACCAATCAAGATGAATCAAGAGATTATGAGGGGTAGGGTTCTTCCCTCGAATGAGCTCTTTCTACCTTGATGACTTAAAACGTGTCAAATACCACAGAAGAAAAATAATAATGATCACAAAATATGACCAATAAACTAAAATGAATATTCATGAGTCTAAACTTTAGAAACTTTAACAAACATATGGCTGTGAAGAACCGCAGAGTAACAAGAAGAAGAAGAAGAAGTTAAGAAAACTTGAACCGGCGATCAACCTAAGGAAAGTAAATGAATCTATGAGTTGGTTATGAAGAATGAGCTGAACTAAGCTAAGAATCTGAGATAAAAATGATGAAATGTTACATTGGTTTGTGTAAGGGTGAGGGCTCTTCTCATCGTGCCCTTCTTCTCCTTTTATAGATGATTTTGAAACGGTTGCGAAAAGTTTCATCTTGAAGTAGTAGGTCATGTTCTACTTCTTCCCTCCAAAATTTGAATGATAATTGTCGATTTGGTTTCAAGTGGTTTGTAAGTTGTGGGCTCTTACCCCTTTACTGATTCAGTTACTGAAAACTATTTTGCTTGTTGAACCACGTCTCTTATCATCGCTTGCCACATGTTTTACCATATTTGGATGGTAACAATGCCCCCCCCCCCCCCAATTTTCCTAAATTACAATTTAGGGAAATGGTTCACTTTATAGATGTTAGCAATCATTCCTTTAAATCTAATTCTTCGAGCTTTTTTCGGCCATTAGTTACTTTTCATAAAGTTTACCTTTTCTTAAGGCTTTCATTCACCAGCATGAAATAATGATTATAATTGAAAACAAAAATTGAGATAACTGAGGATGCAACTTACTCAAATAGAGAGGGACTCACTCAACTACCATCATGAGTATTTTTTTTTTTTTTTTTCATGCCCTTCATATTCAATCATTTTGGTGGATATTTTCTCAACCTAACAAGTGCAAAACTATCCTAAAATCAAGCCAAGGAATTAAATGGTAAAACATTGGGAATCAAAGACACAATCCAATAATTGGGAAAACCAAAACACATCTATCCCATTCAACAATTCCATTCTCCAATAAACTTCACTAATCCATGTTGGCGACTCTCTTAATTAGATGATCCCATGCATCTCACCTCTTGTAATTACAGGGTCCATGATTTAAGATGCATCACAAAGATCATTAAACAACATGAAGACACCAATTCTAGAGAAGCTTTTGGCTAAAGACCATATCCTAATATGGGTGGAGGTCAATTTATATAGAAAATGTGAGACCTATTCTTGGGTTGTTACAACATACTCCATCCATGAATGGAGAGGAGAATATACAAAATAATGTATGAAAAATATATTGGGAATATTATAAAGGATTTTATCTTGTTTCCTTATCAAAAGGATTTGGTTGTGTTTCTAAATCAAAAGGATTTGATTTTGTTTCCTTATCACCCCTTGCAGGCTTATCGGGTCCAGTAAGGTGGTAAGCAAATTGAACCACAAAGAACTGGACCAGGAGCAAATTGAACTAGGTCTTTGGTGAAAATATTTACAAGTTGACCAATGCTTAGAAGATGGCGGACTTGTAAGGAACCATGAACCACATGTTCACGAATAAAATGAGATAATCTATCTCAATATTTTTAGCGCGAGCATGCATCACAGGATTGGCAACAAGGTGAGTAGCATTGATATTATCACAAAAAATGATGGGAAAGCAAGGCAAACAAATATGAAGATCACGAAGGAGATACTAAATCCAATAAAGTTCTTTGCATAAAGAGCTAAGGTACAATATTCTACTTCAGCACTTGAGCTAGATATAGTAGGTTATTTCTTAGATGTATAAGAAATAATATTTAGACCCAAGTAGATGCAACCACTAGTTGTAGAATGACGATAATCAGGAGGGTCAATCCAATCTGCATTAGAGTAACTATAATACTCTGTAATGCATTAAAAGGGTAAAATGTAAATAACCATGTATAAGAGTAAAAATGTCTTTAAACACACTTTAGAAAGTCCATGGTGATGTTTGAGAATTAATAGAATGAATTATAAGGAAACACAGACAAATCTTGAACTTGACAAGTTCTGAAGCTGTCTCAAACATCAAATTCAGGGTAACTTCATGAATAAACCCGTACCAATCTTGTAGGAATTAGTTGTAAATCATATATCATTAGAAATGTCTAAGAGTCTGATTTTTAACGCAACAAATGACGATCAATTTGGAGTTTCCTAGAGGAAGTTATTGAGAGTAGGCGGAGATCCACATACCATTTCTATTGAAATTTCGGCAACATAACGACTATAATATGGACCCCTGGGGATGAATAGTGATCCCCATGTCACTTTCTTCAATAACCTGATAATTTGTATATCAATAAAAACATTCCAAATATATCATACATCCACAATATCATCATTGTCCACCCGACAACTCCGTATCCATCTACTCAACATTACATAGTCTCCATTATGAATTTATATCTATATAAACATTAGTACACCACTATGTTTACCGAAATTTGCAATACTTTTGAAAGAATAAGCTATTTAAAGATTCTCTAGGATATCTGAGGCCATCATAATATGTCAGTTACCTACCAAGCCGGGCTAATACAGCTATGCAGTCATGTCATGACCAAGGCCTTTAAATATCTCCTCTTTTGATGTTTCCTCATGTAATCAAGAAAGACGTAAAGTTTAGTCATAAAGAAAAACATTTATTCTCATAAGAGAAAAAATGAATAAAAAGGAATTACCTCACATATAACAAAATAGACTTTCTAATTACAAATAGACAACCTTTTTATCTAAATGGTAAAAATGATGTGGATATTTATGTAATCGTCATGCTTAAAAGAACCTTAACTAAAAAAATGAATTATGGTGTAAACTGATTTCAAAGTGGGATACAAGGACATAAATTCTAACAAAAGGCAATCAAATCAATTTTAATCATAAATATAAATAATCTGAATTTTTATCTAAGTTGTACAAAGAATGAAGTTTGATTTTCTTTGCTATGAATACTATTCAATGAATGATGCTTTATGTGATTCAAGAAATGGATGTATGTAAGCATATATAGGTTAACAACAACCACTTTTTATGATGCATCTCATTTTACTGACAAGAAAAATACACAAGGCTTGGGGAGTTACTTGAACAAAGAGAGTTAGCATGTTGGAAACCTTATGAATTCAGTTGCTCAGTAAGAAGACTTTAGAAAAACAATAAATTGAGTTCGTAGATCTTCATCTAACTCACGAGACCTAATCAGGCAGCATTATTAGTATAACCTTATGCCCCCAAACTCTAGCAAGCAAGATCAGCTTTGAATAAGTACTCAGCACTTCCTGGTCTAAGAAAAGGAAAGGCTACCAAATCAACATAAAAGGAGAACCACTCATGTGCAAAATAATGTCAGGCAAAGAACAAATCAATCCTAGGCTCAAACTGAATCTTATGCAATACAAGTACACAACCTACGATCAAGACCATAAAAAAGGACATCACGGGATCCCAAAGCTGATATAAGCACATGTGGCAATAGAATAAGAAAACATAAGAAAATAGCAAATGCAAGAGAGAGAGAAAAAGGCAATTGAGCACACAAATAGGAACACTGGGCAGCATGAAGATGTGTCCACAAGATGGATACACATGAGGTAGCATATATGAATGAAGAACAAAATCAGATATGATACCGTTCAAAAATAAATGAATGAATAAGTATACACATTAAAAGAACGTAGAATAAATATCTAAGGTTTGGGAACTAAAATGAGTCCGTATTGTAACAACTATTATTTAAATGAAAACACTACATATAAAATGGGGCTAGCAAATTAAGAAAGAAAAGCGTGTCTCAAGACTAAGGCAAATCAAGTTAGCAACAACTAAATCCCAATAGGACTCTTTTACAGAAACAGAAAACCACATTCACTTGTAATCATTGAGCATTCAACCCAACCCATAATAAACACAAATGAAAAATTTATTATTGAAGCACCTAGCATCACTAAATAGAAATAGAAGAAGCTCAAAAATAAAAATAAAAATAAAAATAAAAATAAAAAAAAAAATAAAAATAAACAACAAATCTGTTAACCTATGGAATCACAGACTGAGACATTCAAGGATGGATTTCTGAAAAGAGGGATAGAATCCCAAGTCATAAACTTTCAATAAACTAACAAATCCTCACACCCATCAATTTGAGCCCAAGAAGTTAAGAAGACAATTCAGTAAATGAACAAGTCTTTAGATATGGATCTTAGTTTAAGAAAAATAATAAAAATGATTCTTACTTAACATGCAACATGCTAATTTGTTAAAAAAATTACATAAATCTGATCTCTTGAGGTAGAGTCCCCGAAACCCAAACCCACACCCACACCCAAACCCAA
>JAOXJP010234098.1:0-24253 GCA_025762735.1 Platanus orientalis | reverse complement strand
ATAAACTTCTAATAGGTAAGTGGGTGAAAGCACTTATACATTTTTTTATCATCACTATAACCCAAAAAAACACACTTAAGTGCTTTTGAATCGAGCTTGGAGTGACCAGACTTAGATATATGTACATAGAAAATACACCCAAATGTTTTTGGGGGAAAAGAGAACAAAGGAGTTATAGGTGATAGAACTTCAATTAGAGATTTAAAGGAGAGAACACGTGATGGTATCCTATTCATGAGGTAGGCAACTATTTGAATGACATCGGACCGAAAGGTCTTAGGCACATACTTTATAAACATGAGTGCACGAGCAATCTCATGTAAGTCTATTTTTACACTAAACCACCCCATTTTGCTTAGGAATGCCTGCACGATTCTTTTGGTGGACAATCCTAGACTCGTCAAAGAATGGAAAAAAAGAATTTGAGAGATACTCTCCCCCATTGTCTAATTGACGAATGCGGAGTTTGGTGCCAAACTGTGTGTGGATCATGTTATAAAACGATTTAAATGTAGTACACACATCACTTTTGTTCTTTAACAAGTATACCTATGTAACACGGGAGTAATCATCTATAAAGGTAACAAAGTAGCGAAAGCCAAACAAAGAAATCACTGACGAAGATCCCCAGACATTAGAATGAACAATGGTAAATGAAGATTAACTTCTATTATTACTTAATGGATAAACTAAACGACAGTATTTTGCCAACTGATAAGAATCATAATGAAAAGTATTTGAAACAAACTAAAATTTGAGAAAAAGTTTCCCCAACAAAGAAAAAGATGAATGACCAAGACGATGATGCCACTGGAACAACTCATCTATAGTATTAGGAGATACATTTTTCTTTATTGCTAAAGATGCAATGGATGACTAAGAGGTAGAATCTAGGAGATAGAGAACATCTTTCTTGTGCCCCATATCAATAGTTGTGTTCGTCTTCAAATCCTAAAACTGACAATAAGAAGGGAAGAAAATAACATTGTAGTTAAGAGTCTTAGTGAGATGACTAATGGATAACGGGTTTAAAGTAAAGTTAGGCACATGCAGAACAAAAAACAACAATAAAGAAGTAATAAGTTTGTCACCATGTCCGACAATAGATGAATAAGAACCATCCACAATACAGACTTTGTCTTTTCCAAAACTGACATGATAGGATTTGAAGAGCGAGGACATATTAGTCATGTGATGAGAGGATCCTGAATTAATGATCTAGGAGTCCTGAGATGTGGAAATAGACGTGGATAAGACTGAGGTAGATGTACCTGAAGCTGAAACCATAAACGATGAGGTAAGAGTTGTTGAAGAAGTATCAAGCTGAGAACTAAGATGATGGAATGCCTCAATTTCCTCCCTAGATAGATGACCATCTAATAGTGAGGCAAGAGTGGTAGCAGGCTTTGAAGTTGTGGAAGCTACTAAGTGCGCATTGGGTTAATTGCCTCCAAATATGCCACTGTTTCAACCTCGTAGTGGATGTCATGGAGGGAGATCCTGTGAGCGTTAATGCAAATCCCAACACTAGTCCTTAGTATGTCTGGATCTTCTACAGTGCTCACACTTAAGGCAATATGGATCATGAAGGGGAATCCCCTTTGCCTCCCCAGATGGAGAAGACAAATGCTGATTTTTCTACTACAGATGACAGATTCATCACTCTTCGACGTCCCTCTTCTCTATGAACATGTGCATACACCTCATTTATCGATGAAACGTTCATATTTAGGATATGGGCTCTTATTTGCTCATATTTATGATTTAAACCAATTAAAAATTCGAACACTTGTATCTCCCCAACATGTTTCTTGTATGCTGAAATATCTTTTGAATATGCAGGGCAAAAAGAGGTATAGTGATCTAGTTCCTCCCATAACTTCTTCAAGGAAGCATAGTAGATGATTAGGGGCTGATCCCCTTATTTGAGCTGTGCAATCCTTTGTCGTAGATCATATACCTTTGTTGCATGTCCAATTTACGAATAAGCTGAGATAAAGATTCTCAAATCTAATGAGCAATGTATAAGAAGAGATAGTGGTCACTTATTTCTTGTTTCATAGAGCTCAACAACCAGCTCATTACTGTAGCATTTTCTGTCTTTCACGTCTGATACTTTAGATCACCCTTGGGAGGAACTTCTATTTCACCTGTCAAATAGTCATTTTCTCTTTATCTTGAATATAGATAAAAACAGATTTGAACTAAGTAAGATAATTCGTACCATCAAATTTCATAGTAGTGATTTGGATGTGAGAGGAATCCCCAACAAGGGAGCTTCCCAAGTCACTCTTATTCGATTCCCCAGAAGTCTGGCCGGTCTTTTGAGATTCTTTTGGCATGATTTAATCCAAGAGAAACCACCAACAATCCACACATGATTAATGTAGCCCAGCTGCACAACAAACTAATGTAGTAAGCAACCCCTAATACTAACACACCATAGATTAATGTCACATCAACAATTTGTGGATACACACCAAATACACCATAATCACTGTTAGGGACACCACACATATGAGCTTCTGATATCTTTAACGTTGAGTAACTACAAAATTGTGTCTAAAGCATATTAGAGGAGTTGGCACACGAAGGGACATGAGGGGACACGAGATTCAGTCACTCAATGTCCAATCTAGGCATAAGGAACGTTGCTTTAACGTTGGTTAGATGCAAAACAGTGTCTAGAGCAGATTAGAGAGGTTGGTACGCGAGGGGACACAAGATTTTGTCACACAATATCCATTTTCGTCACAGAGAGCATTGCCAATTGGTGTGAGGTTGTAGAACACCCTAGCCGATATCTAGGGTTCTTCAATGGTGATGTTTGAAGTTTGCAAGGTTTCCAAACACAGGCCTGAGCCTGTAACGACAAACAGAGAGAGGCATCAATGTTGTTCAATGAGATCTGTTGTAGATCTTTCAAAACTCCACCAAATCGAGTGGAACGAGTTGTGGATGAGAGCTAAGGCCGAAATGACCGCTCCTCTTGTTGCATTCGAGACAAACAACTCCAGATCTCACTGGATCGATGATTTTCATCAAATCTAAGGGGATTTTCACCTAGTAGAAAAAGGGCTCTAAAAATTAGTTTTTGGCTTCAAAAAATTCTAGAAAAATACCATAATAATCCTCATAAAAACCACACTAGGCCATGTTTTCAACTTGCCTGTTTTCGGCCCCTCTTTGTCTTCAGGTTTCTCCAGTGATCTTGTGTGGCTCTGATACCAAGACGAAAGTCTGTACACTTGCAAGAAGATTAGAGAAAGAAAGAAAAATAGAGAAGAGAAGAGATGAGAGGAAGAGAGAGTTACACGAGAATAGGGAATCATATTAGAGAGTTATCCTCTCTTTACGAGTTATTTATATTAATAGCGAGATGGTATACCACAGTGTATGGTATACTATACATATACATGTATAGAGTACATCTGACAATACTGCCCTTCATGTACTATATCTCAACAGTGTATACTAATGCTGACTAGGCTAGCTCGTTAACAAATCGAAGGTCTACTTTTGGATATTATTCTTTTGTTGGAGACTTGTTCACTTAGAGGAGCAAGAAACAGTCTATGGTTGCCAGATCTAGTACAAAGGCTGAGTTTAGATCAATGGCCCATCGCATTTGCGAAATGTTTTGGCTAAGGATGTTGTTAGCTGAAGTTGGGTTTCCAATCAAAGGACCTATGAGTCTCTACTATGACAATAAGGCAGAAATAGCATTGCACATGATCCTGTGTAAAATGACTGAACCCAACATGTGGAGGTGAACCGTCACTTCATCAAAGATCTCAAGAAGGGGAATATATATACACCATATATACAAACACAAACCAACTTGCAGATGTGTTTACAAAAGGTCTGAATGGGACATAGTTCTTGTATATGATTGACAAGTTGGGAATGATAGATATCTTCTCCCCAGCTTGAGGGGGAGTGTTGGTGTATGGGGCAGATGGGTATTTTGGTGTATGGTTGGGTTATTTTATGTCAAACATGTACGGTATACCCATATGGGTATCATTTACCATATGTATTGTATAGTGAATAATCCCTAATATAAATTCAAGCCCCACCGTATGAGACATGAGATCATACACGTATTTTTCCCCAATTTGTATGATTTCTTCTTCTTCTTCTCTTCTATTTCTTTCTCTACTGTTCTGATTTGCAGGTACAACTCACAACAAATTAGACACCCCCCTCAAATCAATGAGTCAAAGAAGATTATCCCAACATATGTAGTTTTCATAGATTATAAAAAATCACCAATAGATCTCAAAGAACAAAGCTACCCAGAAGCAAAATTAAAATTAGATCACATCTAACATTGCTGTAAAGGTCACGACTCACAAGACATGGATATGAATAGTTAGGCACTTGATAGGGAGATGCATTTGTGTTTTGCATATTTTTATCAGATATTTCTTTTTCCAAAATAAATTTGGTTTTTATAAATTATGATGTAGAAACAATGTATTTAGGTAAGTTAACATACATGAAAATCAGATAATCAATATACGGATAATTTTGAAAATTAGATGCTTGATAAATTAATATTTGTCCAAATAAGAGTGCCGATGCATGTCCAAGTCTTGTAAAAGAGTTTGACATGACAAATCATCTGAAAATTGGGTGTTCTTTTCCCAGGAGTAGCGGATGCTTTTCAGCTGACAGTACTTGCAGATCTATGTAATGAAACTTCTGTTATTCTGATCTGCCATTGCATTTTTATGTATTCTTTAGTTGTTTTGGTTTATGATGCTAGTTAAAGAATTGAATTGATTTGAGTGTGATATGCTCACTACTGATACTCCCTTGTGTTGGGAGGAAATATTCCCAGTCTGGGTTTCTGGCATCACTGTTCATTATATATGGCATATTGGTGTATTGCAGGGGGACATTCCAGAGGACAGAATAAATTTTTTAGTGGTCCTCAGATCATCCAAAATCAACATAGTAATGTTTCTCGACAAAAGCCATTAGAAGCACCAGTTCTTTGTGCTGGATGTAGGTTGAAAACTATTGTGTATGTCAAGGACGCCATGAAATTCAGATTTTCTGAGATTGCATTAGCAACATCTGGGTTTTCAAAGGAGAACTTGATAGGAGAAGGTGGATATGGTCATGTATATAGAGGTCAACTTAAAGACGGACAGTTCATTGCAGCAAAGTTACGGAAAGAAGCAAGTGCACAAGGATATACTGAATTTCATTCTGAAATATATGTCTTAAGCTTTGCACGCCACAAGAACATTGTGATGCTGTTGGGTTATTGTAGCAAGGAGAACCATAACATTTTGGTGTATGAGTACATCTGCAACAAGTCTCTCGAGTGGCATCTATTCAGTAAGTCATTATTGGGACACAAAGGTTGAAGTTTTGTTCTGTGACAAGCTTAAGTAAATTTTATTATAAATGTTTTTTTTTTTGGTCAACCTTTTTTTGACCTTTCTAGGTAAATCAGTGGCTGTTCTTGAGTGGCACAAAAGACATGCCATTGCCATTGGAACAGCAAAAGGGTTGCGTTTTCTACATGAAGAGTGCCGTGGAGGTCCAATAATTCATAGGGACTTGCGGCCAAGCAATATACTACTCACACATGACTTTGTTCCCATGGTGAATCTATATTTCTGCACTGTTTTCTTTAGCAGTTTGTCCATCTTACTTCAAATCCAACATTTTCAGTTTTTCCTTGTCAAAATGGTAGTAATTGGTGTTCATGATTCTCATTTGATAAACATGCACCATACGGATTTCACCCAACCTTTTTTATTAAAAAAAAAGACACATGCTACTTGTGGAATAAATGTGAGGTGCATTGTGTTACCATGATATGAGAATAACCAAGTACATAAATGCCCTTACAAATATTGAAATGCAAACTCTTACTGAAGATACTAAACTTACTCCTATATATCATCTTCTTGCACTCTCCCTTGAGCTGGCACATGTATCTCAATATGTTTGTGTAATTTGCCATGAGGTCTATCCATCACAAGTGCCTCTAGGAAAATATCTGCAAGTGCATCTATGGACTTTACATAAGATGTGTTGATTTAGTTGGATACTTGGGTATGACTTTGTTTCTTGCAAAATGAAAATAATCTTCTGTGTGCTTCGCTGTTCATGGAAGACATGTATCACAGCATGGTTTTCGGAATCATCTCCTTGAAATTGGAAACTTTTGATGTAATTTTTTTTTCAGCTGAAACTATCTAATGAGCACTGTGAGCCCATTCTATGTTTGGCTTAAGCAGTTAAATCTCCTCATGACACCTACTTTTTCTTTCATGTAACCAGTTTACATCTAACTAATGTACAGTACCAATAATGGATTGTCAATCATCTAATTCCTAGCCATTCTACAATAGCAAGGGTAGATGTGTGAGGATGTTTCTGTTAAGAATATAGAAGGTGATGCAGCAACCTTGGTCATACCAATCTGATGCCGCCATGCTGGAAGAACTCCCAGAAGTATCAGGTAGGAGTGCGTAGGTATATGGAAAACGGGTATAAGATTCAAAATTCTGATTTTTGGAAAGGGGTATAGAGAGTGAAGATAAGATGAGGTAAGGAGACAAGGTTAAAGTGCTGATTTCAGTGCTTTGGTACTGCTGTGTAGACTGTTACAACAACACTTAACAGTAGAAAGAAGGGATGACTGTAGTGATGGAATAGAGATTGATAGGGATAAAGAGAGGCTAACAGGTGTTTGAAGAAATTTTAATAACAGAAAATAATTAAATAAGAATAGGAGAAGAAGAGGGAAAGGTTCAAGGAGTCCACCTTGAGTTGTTATGAAATCCACCACCACTGTCGTTTAATGGAATCCACAGTCGAATCTGAGCAAGTAGAAGTTTTCTAGGGTTTATGAAGAAGAAGAAGAAGAAGTATTTGGAGAGTAGAATACGTATGGAGAGATACTAGTCTATGAAGAGGTATCCATAGCCTTTGTTATTTATATGTGAAGAGGAATACAAGTATACATGAAAAGGAGTACGTATGTACAAGAGTACCCTACTATATCACCAAAGACTAAAATACCCTACATGAGCATGTACAATGTACCCTTACTGCACAAAATTCCTCTTAATCTAGTATATATACATAATCCAACAAAGGGATGCTCATCGAGCTTGCCTGAAAATGGTGAAGGAAGGCAACAATTACGGTAAGCGCCTGTCCCAAAGGGCTGCTCGTTGAGCTCCTCCCTGGATTGTTAATCACAACAGACCACTGGAAGGTTATAATCCAGGGATAAAGCTGAATCAGGCTCATGCTGGTATCTCGGGAAGGTAACTAGATCCTCAAAACCATAAACCAGAAAGGAAACGTATGCAAAGGTTGTTCAGAACTGGGAGAGGCAATGGTGAAGGTTTCTCAAGGCAGTCGGATGATCTTGGTCGATAAAAGGGTAGCTGAGCAGAGAGTGCAGCGAATGAGCGTGTGTTTTGTCACTCGTATTGTTGGGGGCTCTCCTTTCCCACAGTTCTTGGCTGACTGGGGTAAGAGGGTGGCATGTTTCTGGCGAGCTACGGGTGAAGCTTTTGCCCAACTCTCTCTTCCTATTTATATTCCCGTCCCCTCAAGAGGCTGCCAGAGTTCTGAGGGAGGGAAGCAAAGAGCTTGGGAATTTTAAACTCCTGTTAGATGTTTGGGTGCCCAAGGCTAGTTGCTCTGGTTACATCAATGAAGATGAAGGAGCATGTATTAGGGTTTTTGGGCTCCCAGTCCATCTATGGAGCGTGTCGGTGTTGAAATCGATTGGTGATCTTTGTGGAGGATATATCAGATCAGATGCAGCTGATTCTTCTTCGATTGAGTGGGCTCGTATTTTGGTCAATTATCCTAAATCTGCTCCGGGGGAAATCCTGATCAATGATGGCCTTCGGTGTTTTCACCTCAAAGTTTGGAAGGAGGAGTTGGCGATTGTTAACCTGGAGGGTCGGTGCAAAAATGAGCAGGATGCAGCTTTTAGTGATTTTGCTCGGAGAAGAGGTCCGTTTCCTTTTCTGACCAACAAGGAGAGTTTGGGGATGAAGCAAAATCATTCATTAATTAATGAGCGGCAGGTGGCTCACAACACATCCCCAATACAACCAAGGCAACGGCTCGTTGGTTGTGGTATGAGGATAGGCGGTTCAGAAGATTGGGTAGTGGTGGCGAAAAAGAACAAAAATAGGGAGACATATACAGCGGTAGAGTGGGAGAAGAGGTAGGAAGAAGGCACGGCTGGTTGAGAAGATCGTAGAGTCGAGATATGATAAAATTTTAAAGGAAAGACCAAACCGGTCCCTTATGTCGGAATCGGATCTAATTTATAAACCATCCCATGGAGCTAACCCATTTAGCATTGGGTTTTCTCAACCGTGCCAGGGCTTGCAAGTTCCAACTGGTCCTAGACCCAATAGATCCAATCAAGCCCAATTTAAAGGTCCTTATTCCACACTGGGCCCAAGCTCACGAAGGGAGGTAAAAAGCCTAGGGCTCCTTCTTGTGGATCATTTAGACCAAAACCTCTCTTAGGGCTGTAGAGGTTTGTCAAACGAGGTGAAGGAGCGTGAAGAGATGCTTCCTGTTAGGGTGGGAAGGATGGGCCAGGGGTTCCCTCTACTCGTCAACAAGGTATCAAGATAATTGAAGGTGGTCTCTCTTGCAGCAAGGCCCCAAATCGACCTGTGGCAGTGGGGAAAGGCAAAAAGGTCTAGGTTAGGTCTTCCAAGTTGTCGGTGTCTGACTCAGACGAAGAGGATCTTCCATTTGTTGGTAAGGAGGTGGGCTATTCTTTAGGAGCTAAATCCCCTTCCGGGAGGCGGTGGCAGATTTCTGCTCCTTTGGCATGGATTCTAGGGTGCTAATCGACCACCATCTCAGTGATATCGATGCTACCCCCTCCTCCTTGGCTCTTTGGGGGGTGCGTGCTGACTATGATGGGGATGAGAGGTTATCTAATGTCTCAGAGATAGGCGAAATCACTATTGAATACGGGGTGGATTGGTCGGATCATCCTGAGGAGGAGTTAGCCTTCGTTGAGGCCTGCCTTATGCTCCTCCCCCCCACCTTCTTCTGATTGGGTTGTTAGGAAAATGCTAAAGCTCAACAGAAAGATGGGGGTCTCTTTTTCAGGCATTGAATACAGTGTTGAGGAACTATTTAAAGAAATAAAAAGAAGACTGTAGATTGATCGAAGTAGAAGGGGCCATGGCTCGGTGGGGAAGAATAGTAATCACAAGGTTAGGGAGTTGAAGAGGATGATATCGTCTGTTAACTATGAAGGGAGCAACTCAGCAGGAAGAAAAAATAGGGCTTCTGGCAGAGAAGATAGTAGGAGTAGGGACCTTTCTATAATTGGTGATGATCATGAGGATGTCTATTATAACACGGAATGTTAGGGGTCTCGGGGGTGTGGATTGGAGAATGTGTATTAAGGATATTTGCTCCAAGTGGAAGGCAGATATCATAGTTCTGTAGGAAACCAAGCTGGCTTCGTTTGGTATGACTGATGTTGTAAACCTTTGGGGCAGACAAATTGGGACGACATTCATTTGGATGCTATCAACACAACTAGGGGCATTCTGGTAGGGTGGAACAAGGATAAGATTGAGGTTTTGGATTCTAAAGTCGGTATTTTCTCGGTCTCTATTAAATGCAGATCAAGAGTGGATTCATTTGTTTGGAACTTTGCAGGTGTTTATGGCCACACTGATGGAGATCGCAAAAGTTCTTTCCTTAAGGAACTTATGGAGATCAGGAGTTTGTGGCATGGTCCTTGGTGTCTGGGGGTGATTTCAACTTGGTTTAGTTCCCTTCGGAGAAGAAAGGGAGGCACTATCATTTGTAGCAAATGGAACTTTTCTCGGATTTCATCTGTTCTCAGGAGCTGATTGACCTCCCGCTACAAGGTGCTTCTTTTACTTGGTTAAGCAATCAAGCCTCGCCGGCTATAAGTCGTATTGATTAGTTTCTAGTCTCTCGTCAATGGGTAGAGATCACTTCAAAAATGCCTCCCAGTTGGCCATTCCTAAGTCAGCTACTAACCATTAGCCTATTCTTTTGTGTCACGAGGAGCATGATTCAGGTCCTTCCCCCTTTAAATTTGAAATGATGTGGCTGGAGGCAAAAGGCTTTAAAGATCATGTAGCGGCTTGGTGGAGAGGGATTTAGGTCAAAGGCTCAGCCAGCTTTGTGCTAGGGAAAAAGTTAAAGGCATTAAAAATCCAAATCAAGAAGTGGAACAGCAAGTCATTCAGGAGGCTTGAAGCCTAGAAGGCTGGTTGTATGGAAAAAAATTGCCAAGTGGGATGTTATGGAGGAATCCTGTGACTTAAGTGCTGTTGAAAGTATTGAGAGGGAGGAGCTGAAAAAGAATTACCTGTCATGTTTGAAGATGGAAGAACAGTCATAGCAACAGAAAGCCAGGATTTCTTGGTCAAAAGAGGGCGACTCTAACATGGCGTTTTTTCACAGAATGGCATCCATGAGGGCTAACCTCAATTCCATTTCTAAGATTAGAGTGGATGGGAGATGGGTTACAGAAAAGAAGGCTTTCAGACAGGAAATCTCTCAATTCTATCAATCCCTCTTCTTGGAGGCCTTTCCCTGTAGACCCAAACTAAAAGGTGTGGAGTTCACCCATCGGAAGACCAAGCCACTTGGTTGGAGCATCCTTTTTTCTGAGGATGAAGTGCTTTTGGCTATGAAGAGTCTTCCCGAGGACAAAGCGCCCAACCCTGACAGATTCCCGATACAATTTTTCAAGGTTTTCTGGGAAACTATAGGCCCGGATGTCATGAAAGCAATGTATGAATTCCATAACAATGTTGCCCTATGCCAAAGTCTCAATGCTACATTCATTGCTTTAGTCCTTAAAAAGTCTAGAGCTGTTGACATGAAATATTTTAGGCCCATCAGCTTAGTGGTTAGCTTCTTCAAGATTCTCTCAAAGACTCTCACTAGGAGAATGGAAGTTGTAATGGGTTCGATTATCTCTGCGAATCAAAATGGTTTTGTGAGAGGTCATCAAATCTTAGACTACTCCCTGATTGCCAATGAATGCATAGATGTGTGGTCCAAAGCCAATCATCTGGGTGTGGTAGTTTAGGTTGATATGGAGAAGGCTTATGATCACGTTCATTGGAATTTTGTCAATGATATTCTCCTAAAGATGGGCTTTGATAGGATTTGGTGCAATTGGATCAAGGTGTGTATGTCTCAGGCCTCTTTTTCGATTATGATCAATGGCTATCCGAAAGGTTTCTTTTCCAGCAGCAGATGTATCAGACAAGGGGATCTGTTGTCGCCATTCATTTTTAATGTGGTTATGGAGGCCTTATGTAGGTTAGTGCTGAAGGTCTAAAGCTTGTCCCTCATTCAGGGCTGCCGAGTTAGTCCTTCGAACCCATGATCTCTCTGATCCAATATGCTGATGACACCCTTTTTTTGTGCAAGCAATGGAGGATCAGATTCAGAATCTGCGGGGGCTCTTGCTTATCTTTGAAGCTATCTCTGGTCTCAAAGTGAACTTCCTTAAGTCCAAGATCTTCCGAGTTGGAGATGTCCCCAATATCGACTATCTAACTTCTCTTTTGGAATGCCAGTCAAAGTCTTTTCCTTGCCCTTACTTGGGCCTGCCTCTCAGTGCTAAGTACTCCTCATTGTTATAGTAGCCGGTGGTGGAAAGGGTGGAGTGGAAGCTCTCTTTATAGAAAAATAAATATTTTTCGAAAGGAGGGAAGTTGCCTTTGATTAAGAGTGTCCTTTCTAGTATCCTTTTTTTCTACTTGTCGTTGTTCTCCATCCCCTGCTTGGTTATGGCTTGTATTGATGCTGCCTGTAGAAGATTTCTGTGGAATGCTTTTGATGGCTCCTCCAAATTCCCTCTTGTTCAGTGGAATCAGATTTGTAGCCCTTCTTTCAAGGGAGGCTTGGGTTTCCCTTCGTTGAAAATGATGAATGATGCTCTCCTTGTAGAGTGGCTATGGAGGTTTGGTTATAAGAAAGGGGCTTTGTGGAGGAGGGTGGTGGCAGCTAAATATGGGACTGATAGTATGGATTGGAATTGTCTTCCTGTCAATAGCCCCTATGGGGTTAGTGTGTGGAGGGGTTTCATGAAAAGGAACGAATGATTTCTTAGTTTTTTTCAGCTCAAACTTAGAGATGGCTCCTCTATTAAATTCTAGAGGGATTCTTGGGTAGGGGCCTCTTCCCTGAAGGTGGACTTTCCTGCTATTTTTTCTTTAGCCATAGATAGGGATGGGTCTATCATATCATATAGGAGTGGAGAGGCAGGCAGCCATGCTTGGAATTTGAAGCTTTGCTGCCCATTGAATGATTGGGAGATGGCTCCCATCTCCTCCTTGCTCATGCACATAGATTGGGTTGGTTTTGGTTCAGAAGGAGAAGTGGACTATCATATTTGGACCGGGAGCAAGGAAGGAGTTTTTACAGTGAAGAGTGCCTACTTATCCAAGCTAGAGGACCAGCCCCCTTTCAGCCTTGAGAAGTGTATTTGGAAGTTGAGGATGCCTTCTAAAGCGGCCTTGTTGTTGTGGCTGGTGACTCTCAACAAAGTCCTTACGGTCAACCAACCTCAAGTTCGAGATATCCAGCTGGCGAATAGATGCTGCTTCTGCAAGTATCATGAGGAGATGGCGGTCAATCTATTCATCCACTACCCAGTCTCGGTGTAATCATGGTTTTTCTTTTTGAGATTCAATCGTAGTTGGGTTACCCTGAGGTCAATGGAGGCTTTGCTGGAGTTATGGAGTTTGGAGTCTTTAGCTGAGTTATCCCTAAGGGGGAAGCAACTATGGAGGTCAATTTTGATTGTGGTCTGTTAGTCCTTATGGATTGAAAGAAACTCTAGAATTTTCTCTAGTGGATCAGTTGCTCCTAAGTTACCTGAGAGATCTCTTTCTCTTTTGTATAGCTGGTCTTTTCATCTCCCTAAGTTTAAGGGAAGGAAATTCCATGATTTCATCTTTGAATGAGTCCGGCCTATTCTTAGTTGAGCCCCTTTTGGCTTTAGCCTTAGCTGTTTGTTGTACTTCTCGTACTTTTCCAGCAGTTTTCCAATATATTTTTACTTTATCGATATATATATATATATATATATATATATATATATATATAATGCATACCAAGTTTGTTTATTATCTTAGAGAAGCTAGGACCGCTTAGACCTTTAGTGAACAAATTAGCAAGCTGGTCTTTCGTGGTCACAAAAGGAACACATATTTGTTCTAACTGGAGCTTCTCTTTGATGAATTTCCTGTCAACCTCAATGTGCTTTGTTCTATAATGTTGGACAAGATTGTGAGCAATCTTAATTACGGCTTTGTTGTCATAGTACAAACTCATGGGAAGACCACGTATCCAAATGATCTCACAAATTCCATGTGCGATGGCTCGAAATTTAGCTTATGCACTTGTTCTTGCTACCACAGGTTGTTTTTTGTGTCTCCACGTAACAAAATTACCGCCAACAAAAGTACAAAAAGTGGACTGCTTATCTGATATAGACCCTACCCAATCTGCATCAGTGAAGAGTTCAATGCTAAGAATTTTCTGTTTACCAAATAGAAGTCCCTTGCCTAGACTTTTCTTCAGATATCAAACAATATGATATACTACCTCAAGATTTTTTGTAGTGAGAGCATACATAAATTGACTAACAACTCCAACAACATAAGAGATGTCTTATTTGGTCAAAGATAAATAGATCATCTTGCCCACTAATCTCTGATATCAACCTATATCAATAAGCTTATCACCTTCATATGCTTGAAGATGATAATTGAGATCAATATGAGTCTTGCAAGGTTTACAACCCAACATATTGGAATCTTGGAGGAGATCTAAAACATATTGATGCAGACATTGTAAAGAGTCTTTTGTATGTGCCACCACACCAGAGAGTGAGATACAAGATGTGTATTATGTGTGGGTTATTTAGATTGTTTTAGGGGTTGAGTATACGTAATTAGGTCGACCTTCTTTGTGATAGTCCGTTGACCTAATAGTCCGCCGTCCTTCTCTTAGTATTCGCCCATCTCTTCATTTTCTTGGCAACTTTTTGGAGATAACTCTTTCTAACTCTGTCTTTTCATGCCATCCCCATGTAAACTTGTAGGCAACTAGGCTCTTCCTTATGTAGCCTATCATAACTGTGTGGGGGGTAAGAGGTTGCTACCCTATTGCTAGCTCAAATGGGCTATGATGGATGAACTCAGATCTTTGCTAGTTGTAGGAGAATTGAGTCACATCTATCAATTTGGTGTAGTCTCTTTGGTTAACACTCACAAAGTGCCTTAAGTATAGCTAGAGGAGCACGTTAGCACGCTTTGTCTACCCATCCGTTTGAGTATGGAAGTTCATTGAGAAGTAAATGTTAGAACTCAATGGTTTGAAGAGCGCAGTTCAAAACTTCCTTGTGAACCTTGGGTCGATCGCTCACTATGTTTCTTGGTATGCCCCAATACTTCACCACATTATTCATGAATAGGCGGGCTGCTTCCTCCACTGTGTAATCTGTTGGGGCTGCTATGAATGTGTCGTACTTGGAGAACCAGTCCAACATTATCATGATGGACCTATATCCTTTTGACTTAGGCAATGCCAAGATGAAATCCATAGAGATGCTCTCCTACGGCCTTTTTGGAATAGGCATGGGTTTTAACAATCCCCTAGGGTGTTGCTGCTCCACCTTGTCTTGCTGGCATACAAGACAAGTCTGAATAGGCTTTAACATCATCTCTTATCTGAGGCCAATAGTAGGCTACCTCTAATGGAGCCAAAGTGCACCTTTGCCTAGGGTGTCATACCAACTTGGTGTCATGACACCCTTTGATTAACTCATTCCTTAAGTTCTCCCACTTTGGCACATAGAGTCGTTCCCTTTTGGTGTAGTCATCATGTACCCAAAACCGCTTTATTTTACCCCCCTTGACCATCTTCATCAAACCTTTAGCGACTTTGTTGTGTTTTATGCCTTCCTTGATCCTTGTGAGTACTGTCCCTTGTAACTGATTGATCGTAACTAGCCATTCTAGCCTTACAACTAAGAGCATCGGCGACTTTGTTGGTCCTTCCTAGCTTGTATTCCATCATCATGTCAAACTCTATCAAGAAGTCTTGCTACCTCGCCTTCTTGGGACATAACTTCTTTAGGCCGTGGAAGTGACTTGTGGCCACATTATCTGTCTTAACCACGAACCCTGAGCCCAGTAGGTAGTGTCTCCATGTCCCAAGACAATTTACTACTGTTGTCATGTTCTTCTCCTGGATAAGATACCTCTTCTCGACATCAATCAACCTTCGGCTCTCGTAGGAGACAGTGTGCCCTTCTTGCATTAACACCCCTCTGATGGTGTAATTAGAGGCCTCTGTGTGTACCTTATATGGTAGTTGACGATCTGGGAGGCGTAATACCGACTCTTCCATTATGGCTTTCTTCAAGTCACGAAGGCTTGTTGGCACTTCTCTATTAACTGCCACCCATTGTTTTTCTACAACAAGTCCGTTAATGGCGTCGCCCTTGTTGAATATCCCTTGATGAACCGCCATTAGTAGTTCACCAAGCCTAAGAAAGATCGTAGCTCGGTCACCTTGGTGGGCACCTCCCACTCCTGGATGGCCTTGACTTTTGCCTCGTCCATCCTTAGTTAGCCCCCTCCAACCTTGTGCCCTAGGAAGATCACCTCCTCTTTGACAAACTCGCACGTCTTCTTTATATATAGCTCATTCTCCCTCAACACTTAGAACACTTAGGTGGTCTACATGCTCTTCTAGAGTATCGTCGTAGACCACTATATCATCCAAATATACTACCACAAAATTTTCCAAGTGTGGGTAGAAAAGCTTGTTCATCAAAGTGCAAAACGTAACCGGTGCATTGGTGAATCCGAACGGCATAACTAGGAATTCAAAAGCTCCATACTTTGTTACACACATTATCTTAGGCTAATATCCTTCAACTATGCAAACTTGGTAGTATCCCTATCTTAAGTCTAACTAAAAGAACTTTGCGCCTCCTAGTTGATCAAACAAATTGGCAATCAATGGGATGGGATACTTGTTCTTGATAGTTATCTTTTTGAGTGCCTGATAGTCGATGCAAAGCTGTAAGGATCCATTGTGCTTGTTATAGAATAGTACTGATGCACTATATGGGGCCTTTGATGGCTGGATATACCCAACATCTAAGAGCTCCTTCAATTGTTTCGTTAGCTTTTCTAACTCTGGTGGGGTCATCTGATATGGCGCCTTTGTTGGCTGTTTGGCTTCTAGCTCTAGCTCTATCTTATGGTCCACCTCTCTCCTAGGTAATAGCTTTTTTAGCAGCTTGTTGGGCATGATGTCCCTGTACTCCTTGAGTATCCCCATAATCTCTAGTGGCAGCTCCATCTTTTCCTTGGGGGATTTTACCATAATGGCTAGGTAAGTGGGCTCACCCTTCTTCAAGCCATAGGTGAATTGTAATGCTGACAACATCTTTAAGCTAGTCTTGGTTCCTTGTACAGTTGTACCATAGGAACCATGTATGGTACGCTCTCTTATAGGATGCAGATCGAATTAATAAAGGGCATATAAGTCTATGCCTAGCACTACTTAGAAGTCATCCATAGGGATTACTGAAAAATCCATTATGCCTCTCTAAGCCCTAATCCTTAGCCCTATGCCACGAATTGTGCGATGAATTGGACAGGAAACCGAGTTGATTTCCTTCAACCACCCGGACTCCTTAACCACTTGTAGTCCCAATCACTTGGCTTCTCCCGCAATAACAAAATTATGGGTAGCCCCTGTGTCTACCATGGCCTTTGTGCACTATCCATTAATCCCAGCCTCCATGTACATGAGCCCTTTGTTTAGTGTCTTAAGGGCCTCTTCCTTCTTTAGAGCATTAAGGAGCTGTAGGGCCCCTACCATAGGCTCTTCCAGCGTGAATCTTATTGTGCATCTACTTCCGCTCATCGAAAGTCTACCCTCCGACTAAATCAATATCTCGTTTTCCCTTTGCTGCAACGGAGAGCGATGTTCTGCCTCTTTCTAAGACAACTCGCTCATTAGTCCTAGTCCTAATAGTCAAACAAAACAATAGACAGGTAGGGAAATAAGCTCAAACATGCTATTAGTCTAACAAAGCTAGTAATAAGAGCAGGGACCAAATTGAACAATTGATAGGTCAAGATCATGTTGTTCATTGGGAATTGAAGAGGGAAAAACGAGTAGACATCGAACAATTAATTTCTATTTCTTGTTATTGTGGAATTCGTCATCAAAATGGATCATCCTTATGCGGTCAACGAACTCATACTAATGCAAGAGGGCGAAAGGTAGTTGTAAAGGGGCGGCTGTGAAATGATGATTCCTCCTTTTCCATTGAAGTAGGGAGGGCCTCCTTCCCCACCATTCCAACCCATTATTGATCTGCATCAATCAATAGGTTGGGTTTAGGTTAAGTGGTTCGGAGAATGAGCATCAAGGTCAGAGGATGGGACATGGATAGTTGTCAAGGTTATATATTCATATATGTATCACGTCCCCCTTTTTCCTCTTTCAGCAATGGGGGCTTATCCGGCAATAAAAAAGCCTAGTCCATTCTTATCCGGTCCAAACTAACCGGCTTGGTTGGTCCTTCTCGTTTATATTAAAGCTTCTTTAAGTTCTTCTTCCTTCTCTTCAGCTATCTTGGCAACTATGGCATTAAGGGCCTTCAATTTAGGACATTCTCAGGCTAAATGCTTACCACAGAAGATGAAACATCCCGAGTCCCAAAGTTTAAAATTTCCCTTAAAGCTCTTAGCATTATCTTCCTCTTTCTTGCTCTCCATCGATTGAGGTGCGGCCTCCTCGAAAGAAATGGTCTTCTTTTCTCCCCCACTTTTGCCATGGCCAGCCTTAGAGAACTTGGGCTTTGGAGTCTTTGATTTCTTGAACTCTACAAGTTGTTCCGTAATGGCCATAGCAGTAACAAGATCTTGGACTCCCTAATGTTGTAGCTTTAACTCAACCTAATTTTGTAGCACATCTATGTAGTTAAAAAAAAAAAAAAGTCTTTTTTGGGCATATCTAAGATCTCAAGCATCAAGGTTGAAAATTCCTTCATATAGTCGTACAAAGTCCTTGTATGCTTGAGCCGCTTAAAACTCTTTCGGGTCAAATATTCTACATTCTCGGGGTAGAACTGCTTTTTGATCTCTTTCTTGAAATGTCCCATGTGTTGATGGTGCAAGTGCCCTGTTCCATGTTGGCATGCCTCCTGCGCCACCACAATATGGTATATGTGAGAAACATTGCAGCAAAATATACCTTGGCTTTCTCTTCTTTAAGCCCAATTACCTCAAAGTATTGTTTCATCTGTCATAAAAAGTTGTCAAGCTCCCTCACATCCCGCACGCCAACATGGCTTAAGGTGAGGAGACTTGACCCTTGGTGTGGCCCCAACAGCCATACCTTGCTTCCACATGGTCCAATCACCCCTTAGCTCATTGACTTAGGCCTTTAGGACATCAATCTCTACCAACAACTTAGCTTCAAACTCGTCTTTCTCTTGATGCAGAGTGACAACTACTTCATTAAGGGTCCCTTAAATGTCTCCCTTGAGATCTTTGAGGCCCTTTTTGTAGGCTGCATGCAGTCCCCTATTTCGGCCATGGCTTCCCCCATGCATGCCATTCATGCCTCCATGCCACTCATGATATCCTTGAACTTGTCGCGCCTCTTTTCTTTACCCTTGGGAAGATTGTGTTCACCTCCCTTGTTCAAGACAACCTCACTCTCAAACTTAGACATGTTTTCCCCTCGATAGAGTAGGACCTTTGCTCTAATACCACTTGTCATGAACTTAGCTTCTCCAAGCTTCTAAGACCATGCAGCTCTCACTACTTCCCGACTTAGTAGACAAGTCATCCTTATCCGAACCAACACTCGGTGTGTTAGAAGACTTTAAACACAACACACTTAGAAGGGAAATGGAACACTCTTTATTCTTCTCTCTTCAAGAATGCTTTACAAAGCTTAGTAGCCCTTGAGTGGTTTGCAAATGAGGGATCCTCCCCCTTTTATAGGCCTCTAAGGCCCCCTCCATAGCCTTGAATTATGCCATGTATCTCTCATCTAAGACCTAAAAATTTTCTATGCCCGTTCTAGATTTTTTTTTATTTATAAAAATTAACTTTATTAAGAGAAGAAAAAATGAAACATGGAAACTAAAATATAACAAGGGGGAACATCCTACAAGCAACCTTCAGGAATACAATCTCCAGAAAAAATCAATTAGGAATTCACCCCCCAGTTAGCTAATTTATCAGCCAACTTATTTTGACTCCTTTCAATATGAGTCAAGGAAATAGAAAACTCCCTGATCTCATAAATGATTGGAGCCAAATCCCAAGAGCCTATATAAGTTCTTTTCCCTCAACTAACAACCACTGCCGAATCTCCCTCCACCTCACAATTTGTAAGCATAAGGCCTTTGATCTCCCTTAGCCCCATTAAAAGGCTATTTGATTCAACTTGAATAACGTTGTAAACTCCTAAAGGCCCGTAAATAACTCGCACCACATTGTGATCATGATTCCTAATCACACATCCAAACCCAGCTTTGCCTGGATTGCCTTTGAAGGCTTAATCAAAATTCAATTTGAAACATCCAACCTTGGGAGAGACCCAATTTTTCACCTGAATACTTCGCCTTAAATGGGTCTTAGGAAGAGAGGAAACCTAGTGTCGAAGGAAGGACAACAGAGGAAGGTCTTGAAATTCTTTAAGTACTAGAAGCCAATTCCCCATATATTGCACAATGCTGTCAATGACTTCCTCTCTAGTATTGCAAATCTCTTCGAAAAGCCGCCTATTTCTTTCCTTCCACAGTCCCCATATCACCGCATACATCAAGCTATTCCAAAACACCCGAATCCGATTACCTTTTCCTCCACCATGCCATTGACTTACAAACTCGTTGATGTTATTTGGCCACACATGCACTTTTTTCCATTCTGGTGAAAAAATGATCCCATATAGCCGAACTGAAACTGTAATAAATGAATATAGGAGTAGAGAATTCATTGTCATTCTTACATAGGGTGCACCAATTGGGACAAAGGGCCATATGAGGTCTTCTTTTCTAGAGAACATCTATAGTATTTATACGATTTAGCATTATCGACCACAAAAAAGCTTTTACCCTTGGGGGCACTTTAGGATTCCATATCCTCTTGACCGGAAATGACAAGTCGTGATTTTGGGAGGGAAGTAATGCTTTGAAGAAAGATTTGCAAGAGAATAATCCAGATGATTCGAGGTCCAAACCCTCTTATCAAGAAAGGAATTTGAAATGAAGACAGTTTCCAGTTTAGACACCAAAGGGGTAAGGAGATCCACCTCCCAATCAAATAAGTCCCTTTTGAACTTTAAATTTCAAGAGTGACCACTCAGGGAAGGGGAAAGAACATCCGCAATAACTGCATCTCTATTAGAAGATAATCTAAAGAGATGTGGTTGGATAATAGATAAACATTTATCACTCCACCATAGGTCAGTCCAAAATTTGATTAACTTACCATTGTCCACCTCTAATCGAATGTACTGAATAAACAAATGGTACATTTTGATAATTTGTCTCCAGATCAAGGATATAGAAGGGGAAGGTTGATGGGAGTAGTCCCACCCATTTTGAACCATTCCATATTTGTTGTGAATAAGGGATTGCCAAAGACTGTCTTCTTCATTGGAGAACTACCACAACTGTTTTCCAAGCAGAGCCAAATTCCTTTCATTAAGGTGCCCAATACCTAGCCCTCCATACTCCTTTGGCCTATAAACAACTTCCCACTTCACTAAGTGATCGTTTTTACCCCTACGTCCTTCCTAGAGAAAGTCCCGCTGAAACTTTTCTAACTCCCTACTTACCTTCCTTGGCATTTTGAAAAGGGACATATAATAAATAGGCACATTAGACAACGCCATCTTAATTAGAGTAATTCTTCCCCCCAAAGAGACATAGGACTTCTTCCACTCCGCCAATCTTTTGTTAACTCTTTTCACTACCGGGTCCCAGAAAAAGATGGCTCTAGGATTGCCTCCAAGCGGCATTCCGAGATATTTGATAAGTCATGGTTGGACCTGGCAACCAAAATTTTCCGCATAAGAACGTAAGGCCATCTCCTCCACTTCAATCCCTGTCATGCTAGATTTAGCAATATTGACTTTAAGCCCAGAGATACTTTCAAAATTTTGTGAGATCATCTTCAAGTTGACTACTTGATCATTGCATGCTTCCACAAAACAAATAGTATCATCCGCGAATTGCAAGTGGGAAACCAAGGGACCCGTTTGGTTGCTTTTAAAGCCCTTTATAAGCTCAGTTTTCGTTGCTTTTGATATTAGCACACTAAACCCATCCGCCACTAGGGTAAAGAGGAAAGGGGACAGGGGATCCCCTTGTCTAATACCTCTAGAAGAAGGGAAGAAGCCTTTTGAAACATCATTTATCATTACAGAAAAATGAAGATGGTCCAGGCATCACATGATCCACCGGATCCATCACTTCCCAAACCCCTTTTTTTCTCAAGTCTATCAGAGGAAGTCCCAATCCACTCTATCATAGGCATTTTCCAAATCAATTTTGCATACCAACCCTTTCTTTTTCATCCTACGTCTCCCATCAACTTGCTCATTGGCTACTAAGAGGCCATCAGTTATTTATCTTACTTTTACAAAAGCCCCCGAGCCTCAGACACCAATCTACCCATTACAGCCCTCATCCACATGGCTAAGACCTTAGCAATAATTTTGTATAAACTACTCACAAGGCTTATAGGCCGAAAATCTGAAAAGTCCTTTACCTCTTCCTTCTTCAGAACAAGCACAATAAATGTTGCATTCATTAGTACCTCTATCATAGAATTCTTTGAGCACATCCACAAGGTCTTCTTCCACAACTTCTAAACGTTCTTGATAATAGAGGGGGAGGAAAAACCATTAGGACCTAGAGATTTATCCTTATCAATGTTAAAGACCGCCTCCTTGATTTCCTCTTCTAAAAACAACCTTCCAGCCAAACAGCCCTTTCTTCATCCACACACTTAGTGAAAAGGTTATCAATATAAGGCCTCTCCCTTCTCTCCTTGGCATAAAGACCGGAAAAAAAATTAATAACTTCATCCTTTATCCTTTCCTCATCCTCAATCTCCTCACCATCAATGTAAATTCTAGAAACCAAATTTCTCATTTTTTTCCGCTAGCCACTTTATGGAAGTAACTTGTGTTATTATCCCCTTCCTTTATCCACTTACACTTTGCCTTATGCTTTCAATGAGGCTCCTTTTTCCACAACAGCACATCCATTTCCCCCAAGAGGGATTTTTTCCTTATTGCATCATCTTCCTCCAAGACCCCATTTGCCTCTACTCTATTATCAATCTCCTGGATAGCCTCCCAAATCCTTTTCTTGTTATCTTTGAGTAACCCAAATGTTTTTTTATTCCAGACTATTAGCTTACTCTTCACATACTAGAGCTTCTTCATGAAACAAAAACCTTTCCATCCAGAGACTTCACATTCATTCCACCATTTCTTGACACATTCTTTAAAGGAAACATGAATAGTCCACATGTTTTCAAATCTAAAGGGAGCAAAACCAGGTTGCACTCGAATGGTGGAAAGAAGAATTGGCTAATGGTTCGAAGTAATCTTTGGGATGACTTCCTACACAAATTGCGGATATAAATCTTCCCAATCATTAGAAATCAAGAATCTGTCTAAGCGGCATAAAGTGGGCTTCTCATGCCCATTTGTCCATGTAAATTTAGCATTTGTTAGACAACTGTCCCTCAAAGTATGACCCTACTCGTTCTAGATTTCTCTCTCACCTACTCAAATGTAGGTCTCTAGAATCCTCCCTAAAAATATTCCAAGTGTTTAGGGTCTTTTCCCATCCTCTAGGACACTCCAGATCTCTATAAAACAATGGAGACTACTCTAAACTCATCTAGGTTTAGAATCCCAAAATTGTATGTACAATGTGTCTGGAACATAGGTGAGGGTCTCTAAAGCCTTCTTCTTGGCGTGCAATGACAAAGAGCCTCACCAAAGATGTATTCCCATCTACCTTTGCCTGAGATGGCCCACATAATAGATTGGGACCAGGCTATGTAATTTGTCCCATCATGCTTCACAATTGTGATTTAGGCATTTGGTATATCATGGATAACAGAGCCTTGAATCGGGCTGTCAACACTAGTTGATGCCAAGGTAGGGGCTGATTCACTAATCTCAGACAGGAGAGATCAATACACACAAAAAAAAGAAGGCTTCTCACTAAAGAAAAACAACTATGCACTGTATTAAAAGAGCACAACACACTTTCTCACACAGCCAACTTCACACACAGCCCATCCACACAGCTATGCCAACATACACAACAGAAGCCATTGTAAAGGCTGTTGATCAACCACACACTGCCAAACCATAATCGATGAGCAACACATGCAAAAAAAGATGTAAATCGAAAGCACTCAAGGCCATGGTATCAAATGTCTCGAAATGTCTTATTATATGTCTCCCGACATATTTCTATGTCTATCAGGACGACATGACATATTCTTATACCGACACAAATCATTAAGTGCAGTATAACACTTCAATTTTTGGTCGACGTGATATACAATGTCGACGTATTGAGTGAATATTCCTCTTTTGCAGTGTATTATTACCTAATTTCAACATTGTGTTGTTATACTAAAAAAATTATTTAAAAAATGATAAATTCCAAAGAAAACAAAAGGAGTGAGAGGAAGGAGAAGAGAAGAAAGACAAAAAGGGAGAGAATCTATTTGTTTCCTTATATTTATCCAATTAGATTATAATATGTTTGTCAACCGTTATGTATGTATGTGTACTTTTAAAGAATATTATAATACAAGTGTACTAAATAAGCTATAATTCCTAATGAATCTATTTGTTCACTTATGCTTATCTAATTAGATTAAATTATGCATCCTATGTTTTCACGATTTTAACAATATTTCTTTGCAACAATTTCGACATTTCTGATATATGTCTTATTTTGTCCTGATCGACATTTCCATCGACACCGACATTTTGAACTTTGCTCAAAGCTATAGGGATCCATAGATCTTCACAATCACAAATGTGAGACAAACAATATTATAAAACACCATAGGCAACTACTGATCTCCATACCACAACTCACAAGCACAATAACCTCTGTCTCTTATACACA
>JAOXJP010234097.1:0-10212 GCA_025762735.1 Platanus orientalis | reverse complement strand
GTGTCCGGTTTAGCTATTGAGGTATTCTTCTTAAACTTCCTTTAAGATTAGATCTCAAAGATTCATATGATGATCATAGGAAAGCATATGTAGATATGTGGTTGTTTAAATGAATTTTACTAATTTCTTTGTTTAAGAACGGTAAACTTCCGTTCAATTTGGGGTCTTATATCCTAGTTTGAAGAGACATGTGTCCTTCTTATGATGTAAGGTAAATAATTTGTGAAGGAAAAAATAGACATTACTTTATTGATAGTATTTTCTTAAATGGCTTGTATTCCAAGGCCTTGGGAGGTGCTTTCCAATCCATTGTCTGAAGCTTGTATGCTCCCTAATCTTCTACTTCCAAGATCAGGTATGGTCTTTTCCAGTTTGGGCCCATATAGCCTTGAGCTAGAGTTTTGGTGTTCTCAAAGACTCTTCTTAAGACCAAACCTCCTTTTTGAAATTCTCTATTCTTAACTTTCTTGTTGTAGTATTTTTTTGAGCCTTTGATGGTAAACAACAATTCTAACTTAGCCTTTCTCTTTTATTTTTTTTCCTTTGAGAGATCTAGGGAAAAAATGAGGTGTTGCTAATCATTTCATGCATCTGTCAATGTTGTTTGAGTGTTGGCTCCCCTATTTTAGTAGGTATAACAACTTCTATTCTATAGGTTAATGAAAATGAGGTTTCTCCCATGGGCTACCTCTTGGTAGTCCGATAGGCCCATAGAACCCCTGGTAGCTCTTCAGCCCATCCTTCATTTTCTCATTCCAAGAGTTTCTTAACGCTATCCAGGTAATGTCTTGTTGGATGCTTTTGCTTGCACATTGGTTTAAGGATATCGAGAAGTGGAGTAATTGTTGCTGATGTTGAGCTCTTAGCAAAAACTTTTGAATTGCTTGCCATCGAAAAGCTAGCCATTGTCTATAATCAAGGCTCAAGGAATCCTAAATCTGCAAACAATATGCTTTCAAACAAAACTTTTGAGTTCTAACACTCTTATTCTTGCATAAGCTTCCGCCTCTATCCATTTGGTGAAGTTTCCAGTAGCTCCCAAAAGATACTGACTTTGACTTAGGGCCTTAGGTAATGGCGCAACAATGTCCAACCCCCATTGTCCAAAGGGCCTTGAACTAGTTAAGGCCTTGAGTCCTTGAGTTGGCTGGTGAGTCATAGGTGCATACCTTTGACATTTATTACACCTTCCAATGAATTGTTGGACTTCTTTTTGCATGTAAGGTCAGTAATAGCCATGGGTAATGACTTTGTAGGCTAGATATTTTCCTCTAGCATGGTTTTCACATATTCCTTCATGGATTCCAGTGAGTACGTACTTAGGTTGTTTGAGCCCCAAGCATTTTAGATAAGGTCTAGTGTAGGATTCCTATAAAGTTGATCTTCTATGAGAACATACTTTGCTATCCTTTTTCTTAATTTCCTTACTTCTTTATCTCCCTTTGGCTATTGTCCATGGTGGAGATATTGGATGATGGGGTCCTTCTAAGTAGGCCAAGGTTTGATTTGCTCAATGTGGCCTACTTTTTTATGCGATGTTTTGGCTCGAGTAGATGTATCATTGGGATGGCGTGCTCTTATTTTCTTTCCAATATTGAGGAAAGGATGGCAAAAGCATTTGCATGGCTGTTTAGCCCTTATAGACGTTGTTTTATTTCTATTTGTTGAAACATTTTAGCTTAATTCACACTTTTTCTAATAAGAGATCATTATTCGATCTTTAGCATCATATTCTCCTTCAATTTGCTTGACTACAAGTTAAGAATCATTGTGGATAATCAAATGTTTTTTCCCAAGGTGTTGGGCTAATTGTAATCTAGCAATGATGGCCTTGTATTCTGCTTCATTGTTAGAGGTTGCAAAGCCTAAGGTTATGGCTTGCTCTATCATTGTACCTTCTTAGGCTATGAGAACTAATTTGGCACCTACCCCCTTGCATTTGAGGCTCCATCTATGAAAAGTTTTCACATTGGAAGTTTGTTTTCTTTTGTGGGATGACCTTATGGTTCTTATGCAAACTTTATAAGGAAGTTAGCAAGAACCTATCCCTTTTTGGAAATTTGGGGTTGACATTGGATATCAATTCCCCAAGTTCGACAACCTACTTGGTGATTCTTCTGGATAGCTCCATATTTGAGAATATTGTTTTGATCGAGAAGCTTGTAATGACTGTGATTGTATGATCTTGGAAATATGGACGTGATTTCTTAGATGCACTCACTAGAGCACAAGTGTAGCTTTATCCAAGTGAGTATATCATGTTTCAGCATCAAGGAGATTCTTTGTCACATAATAGATGGGTTTTTAGCCCCCACTTCTCATATTAGCACTGTATTGACTGCTACTGGAGAGACTGCAATGTATAGAAATAACTCCTCACCTGTCTGAGGTTTTGAGAGTAATGAAGGAGTGCTTTGATAGTGCTTTAGTTTATTGAAATGCTACTTCACACTCTTCATTCCATTCAAATTTTTTATTTTCCTTTAAGAGTTTAAAGAAAGGTTTATATTTGTCACTAGATTTGGAGATGAACTGGTTTAAGGCTGTTATATTTTTTGTGAGCCTCTAGACTTTCTTGATGTTGGTAGGGGATGAAATTTCCACCAAAGATTTGATCTAAGTTGGGTTGGTTTCTATCCCTCTCTTTGTGATCATGTATCCTATGAACTTGCCTAAGGACACCCCAAAGGTGAATTTGGTGGGGTTGAGCTTCATTTGATACTTCCTGAGTATTTAGAAAGCTTCTGTAAAGTGAGAAATATGATCCTCCTTCCTTTGACTTTTCACCAGCACATCATTTACAACTAGATTTTGATGCTATTACCCATCTAGTTCTTAATGATCTTGTTAATGAGCTGTTGGTAAGTAGCTCCCACGTTTTTTAAGCCAAAAAGCATTACCCAATAGCAGTAGAGTCCTTGCTTCATGATGAATGAAGCATTTTTTGATCTAATGGGTGTATGGGAATTTGATTGTATCCATAATATGTATCCATGAAAGATAGGACTTCATGACCGACTGTAGCCTCAAATAGCCGGTCAATATTTGGCAATGGAAAGTGGAAAGCTATGCTTGGGACAAGCTTTATTGAGGTCCATATAGTCCATGCAGACTCTCCACTTCCTACTCTTCTTTGGGAACAACCACATTAGCAAACCATTCAGGGTATCGTACTTCACGAATGGACCTAACTTGTAGAAGTTTTTCAACTTCTTTGATAATGAGATTATGTTCAGGGGTGAACCTTTTTTGATTTTGCTTGACTAGAGGATATGATGGATCAATGCTTAGCTTGTGGGTGATCACATCTGGGTCTATGCCTGACATATCTTCTAGTGAATAAACGAAGACATCCTTGCCTTCCCTAAAAAAGTGCTAGAGTTGCTCCTTGAACTCTAAAGGTTGGTCTGCCCAATGTGGATGACACAGTCGTTCTTTTCAAAGTCCAATATTGTTGGGTCTAAGTTCTTCAGCCGTGGAGGCTTGTGTACCCCAAGATTGACTATGTGCATTATGGGATCAATGTTGTAGTTGTTATTGATCCAAGGTGGTTGACTACTAATTTTCAACCTTCATCGCAAGTGCATAATATAAAGGTGTGATAGCCCATGCCATTGGCAATCAATAGAAAAATTTTGTAGTTAGGGTAAGGGAATGTATGATCACATGTCCAAGCCTAGAGAAAACTACTAGAAAACTTAATGAAGACACCAAGACAAGGCATCATGCTTCAAATTCCAAGTCATAAAAGGTATATAAGGGAAGTGCTTTAAACACTAATCTATTGAGACCTACAACCAAAGGCTTAGGCCTGTGTTAGATGGTCCAAAATCCCTTAACCATAGTTGCCTCACTCTAGTAATATACCTGGAGCAATTTGGATTGAATTCAGGGAAAAATTTATGTAAGATCACCCTTGGATCGATCGCATGATTGATTGTAAGATCAATAATTAGATCGTAAGATCAATCAAAAGTAATATTGGCAAAAATATTATATAGCATTCAAATTCAATTTTCTTGTCTTGTTGTGCTCGAATCTAACCATTATGGTGGAATTCCTTAGAAGGATTTTTGAGTCCTTTTTTCTCCTAAATCATTTAGCTATATAAGCCAATGATTGGCACTGGTTTGAGCACCTGAAAAAACCTAAAAGAAAAGAGTGTCCATCACTCTCTTCCTCTATATACTCTGCTTTTGCTCTTTGGAGCATACCAGCTAACATAACTTGTTGAAGTTTAAAGAAGCTTGAAGGAGAGTTTGAGCTAGTTCAATTTAAGCAAGAGCTCATTGTAGCTCATGAAGCATAGGTTTCCAAGTCCTTTAACTAGTCAAAGCTTCGAGAGCTAGAACCTAAAATGTATACATATCTTGCTCTGTTTTGACCTTAGAAGTACATGTTTTAAACTCTATTATATATTCATAGCACTCAGTTCATGGTTAGAGCACTGGAAAAACATTCTTAGTTAAAGATTAGGTTTTTCTCTAAAGAGTAGGCACTTTGTGCTACTCTAGGAAGCTCACTATTTTCTCCACAGTGTTTAGTGTTTTTAAACACATTAGCTAGACTGATTTGATCCCTACCATATCTATATCTCTCTACTTAGAGATTTAAGGTTTGAGGACCTAGAGTTGGCCATAGAGCAACTCTCTACAGCTCACTGTTTTCAATAGTGTTTGGACTTATACTTGTAGATCTGTGGTAGTGTTTATTGTGCTTATATTCCATATATATTTTCTTATTGTTAGAGGCTTTACCATTAGAGATTGCATTTCTCTTGGATGTGCACACATAGACCATATTCACCAATTAAAGAGGCATTATGAGCTTCAATTGAAGCTTAACGGTTGAGCTACATTGAGCATTTACTTGGCTTTTTAGAGCTTATTGCTACTGAGAAATTTATATCCATTCACACCTATCACTTCACAGTGATTGCCTTGATCAAAGTCATTTGAGGTTAAGTTATTGGCTTAGTCAAAGACATCCAAGGTTTGTGAGTCCTTGCCTGAGACACTAAGGACAGATTGAGTGCGTGCTAGAGATATCACACACAAGTTCTTGTCAGAGACACCAAGCACATGTATTTGGTTTCATTGATTTTCCCATGTAATAGTTGTAGTTTATTAATAAAATCAATAGGCTCAATGAAGAGCTTTGGAGAGTGGACATAGGCCTCGAAGTGGCTGAACCACTATAAATCTTGTGTTCTTTGTGTATGTGATTATGTGCTTGTCTCCATTTATTTTTAGCACTCATACTTAATCATTAGAACTTTCTATATTTTGCAATTGAATAAAATAACACACTTGATAGCAAGAGTAGGTACACCCTTAGTGAAAATCCATTCCACTTATATTCTCTAATATCACTAAGTAACCTGCTTAAAACTAATCTTACAAGTAGAGGCTTTAAAATTTGAATAGACACTTAATAGGAATAAAAAATATTTAAAAGAATACTTATTCACCCCTCTCTAGGATAGTTCCGCATAATCCCCTAGGAATTTCACATAATACTTTTTGGCTAATGCTTGGTCTTCTCAAACCTTCATTAGACCTTTTGGTGTTGGGAATCGTAAGCACTAGTGATATGTGGAGGGGACTGCTTTCATCTTATGGATCCATCCTCTCCCAAGATAGCATTATATGGAAAGGGTGCTTTGACAACCAGGAAGTTTACCATCAATGTAATAGGTCCAAGGGACACTGAGAGCTTTATTTTTCCTAAGGCTAGTGTGAGCTAGCCATCAAAACCAACTAAGGAAAAGGAATAGGGGTCCAAGTCAGACTTCTTTAGGTTCATCTAACGGAAGGTTGAAGAGAAGAGTATTTTTGCTGAGATGTCAATATCAACCATTGTTCTTCTCACTTCAGCATTAGAGAGCTTCAGTGAAATAAGCAAGGCATTATCATGTGGATAATACACTCCTTCCAGATCTTAATCTGAAAAGGTGATCAGTCCATGCTACAGTTCTTTTAGATATGATTCTAACACCATCTTGGCCATTTGAGATATGTAAAATACACAATGTACTTGTGCTACCTTTCGGTGATAGCTCCTCAAGGATAATTTTGTAGTTTCCCCTATCTGGGGACCTCCATGGATGGTGTAAATAATGGGATCTGAGATTTGTTGCTACTGAGCATTGGCCACCTACCTATAAGGAGGCCTCTCTTCTTGTGGAGTATATGCCTACATGTTGTCGTTGGCAACATAAGCTTTGAGATATCCTAGTCTAATGAGATCTTCTATTTGTAGGTGAAGGGATATGCATTCCTCCATTTTGTGTTATTTAGTCTTGTGATAGCTGCAATGTTTAGACCGATCCCTAGTGCTTCGATTTCCTTTTATGAGATTAGGCCACTTCAAATAGGCCTCATACATTATATGTTGCAAGATAGTCTGGATAGGTGTATTGAGAGGCATGAACTTGGAAGGAGGCTTATCTTCCACCTTCCTCTTCTTGTTGGGGCTACTTCTTTGTTGGTCGTTTGTAGGGCTAAGCCTAAATTAAAGGTCTAGCAGGACATTGATTACTGTTGTTCCTTGAGTTAGGAACTCATCATCCATCTTTTTATATTCTTAGCTTTGGCTAGGAGGCTAGCCATGTCCTCTACGGAAGTTTTAGTAAGGGATTTATGCAATTTACTAGAGTGGGGAAGCCCTCTTTTGTAAGCAATTGTTGCAGGCTTCAATACAGACCATCTCAGCTTGGAACTTGCATGTGTTGGTCCTAAATGGTTCTTGATTTCCCTTTTTCATGTTAAAAGGGTATCAATGTCTTTTCTCTGAGGAAAACCATGCACGAAATTAGTGACAAAGGCAATGCATAGCTAGTGGTAGCTATTGATGCTTGAAGGTGGCAACTTATGGAACTGCTCTAAGGCTACATTCTATAAGCTAGAGGGAAAGATCCTACATATTAAGACATCACTATGTTACTCTAATGTCATAATTTGTTGGTAATGGGGCAAATGTTGTATGGGGTTAGTGGATCCATCATAGTTGACAAACTTTTGCATGGAGAAATGCTAGGAAACTTGGTTCATGATGTTTTCCCCAAAGGGAGATCTATCTAGATTCTTGACCACATTCTAAGCTATATGTCGGGTGGTTTGATTTTAAGGGCATTAGACTGTAGATTGAGCTTCCCCAAGGATTGTACATCTTCTTTGAGACTTTTCTATGATTTAAAGCCTCTTTAGTAAAGTGGGAGGACACCACAGATTTGTTATGGGGCTCTGTTTTCTCTGTACTGTTGGTAAAAGAGTGGGAGGGATGCTGGTGTTGGTTGGATTCTTCCATAGCTTCACGTGGTTGAAGATGTGCCCTTAAGAGGTTGTTAATCTAGGTCAACCTCTCCAACTCATGTTCAATTCTTCTCTCTGATCTTGAAATAGCCTTTGAAGTGCTTCAATATGTGTCAAGATAGTAATGAGTTAGGGGGAACATTTGTCTCTTCAAGTTGTTCCTCGAGGTTCCATTGTTGCTAGACCGAGTAGTTCTTCATCATGGGACCATTGTGTGAACTTTAGTTTAGCCTAAAGAGCTTAACCTTCAGTTGCAAATGTTCCCATAGACATCACTAAACTCTAAATTATACAATCCTGATACACAATCAATCAATTTGAACTCCTTATTTCGTTGATTTGGTTTGACCAAAGATGGTGTCTAAGTTGAATTAGAAACTCTTCGTGGCAGTTCTTGCACTAGTGTGGTACCTACCAAAGAACCTCCAATGGTCAAGTTAGTAAGGTTTTGTAGGAAGAGGTAAGTGAGTTGTTCAACATACCCGGAGGATGGATCCCATGCCTTCTTTGTAGGGTTTGATAGGTCTTTATCCCTTTATTTATGGGATTTACATTTTAACTATTTTGGGATTTTCCCTTGGATTGTGGGAGGTTAGGAAGATCATGGTCTTTAAAACATACTTGTTATGCTTTTGAGAAGAAGATATTGCACATTTGACGTGTTCACCGTATCTTTGCATGTTTTTTGATGTGTTGAAATCTAAAGAAGATTCTTTTACCTTGCAAAGATACGGGTGAGGTTTAAGGCGAGGCCCGGGTTGACCCAGCCTGATGTTGTCATGTGTCTCTTTGTGAGTGGTAGGCATTTTTTCCCTCTACAGATTGGACCAGATGTTTTATAGGAAAATAAGTGTCATTAATTATATTTGCACTGTACACAAAGTATAGCTTCTTCATATACAATTTCATCTAGCCATGGTGGAAAGTAATCAATCCAAAGTTTTGGATTGTGATTGATAATTCCATGCTTTGCTAAAGCATGAGTTGCTTACAACAAAATTAGTTTTTAATGACATACTTTTAAGCAACATTTTTTTTTGTAAAAACGCTGCCTAATGTGAATAGTATACAACATTTTAAAATGTTGTGAAAAGGGGAAAAAAGGCATACATGGCGTTTCTAAAACGCTGTATAAACTTATATAGACAACGTTTTTAGAAAACGTTGTATATTTTAGATTTATACATCATTTTTAAACACTGAATAAAGAAATCATAATTTTCTATCATGTGTCAGCACAAAAATAACATAGACAGCATTTTAAAAACGCTATCTTTATAGAAGTTTAGCCAGCGTTTAAAAAATGTTGTTTAAGTTTTTAGCCAGCAACGTTTAAAAACACTGGCTAAAGACAAAGTATATAATACATTTTTCGTCGCTCCCTCTTTTTTTCCCTCCAGTTTTTCCTCTCTTTCCCTGTTTCCCTCTGCAAACCCATTTTCTAGGGTTTTCTCACTGGTGACACACAACTTTCTCAATGGCGACAGGCGACAAAGCTTTCCAAAAGGAAGACACCAAGCACAACTTTCTCATTGGCGACTGTTTGAAAATCCTCTATTTCTTGTGAAAGCAAGGTCGGGTTTTTCATTTGTAAGGTTGATTTCTTCATTCACGATCGTCGCTTCATGCTGAGATCTTCACCATAAGCTCCAATCTTCCCTCACCAAAACATTTTTTTTCATTTCTTGTTATTCATCACCAATGAGGAGCTGATTTGCAACTACCGGTAACCTTATAACCGGAGGTTGTAGATACCTTTGTACATTGGCCACATCTACAACCATATAAGTAGAAAAATTAAAATACTCCCTTCAAACGAGTTCTGATTCAAGAGATGGGTTGTCAGTTTTAGGGTTTTATGATTGGCTACTGCCATGAATGTACTCTACATCCTTTTTTTTTTTCTCTTCTGTATTATTACATTTGGCATTTCCCTATTTGTGTTTTTGTTCATGGGCGTGCTGAATTTTACAAATGTGTGGGTTATTGAAACTCATTTCTTTGAAATTTTTGCAATTTGAATTGATGCATTAGGGTTGTGTGGGGATCTCTTTAGCATTGTTAGCATTGTTGAGTATGTCTAAACTATGTTTCTCTATGTAATTTCCTCATTATAATTATTTGCTTAACTTGGGAAAACTTTGGGTCCCTGGATTGTTTATGTCGATTGCCATTTCCCCAGTTCTCTGGTATAATGACCTCAAGAATTTCAGGCTTTGGCACTCACTAACACTAGAACCATCTTGTTCCGTGTAGGAAGTAGGAACTACTTAAAAAAAAAAAAGGAACTTCCCTATCAACTAGTGTGATTCCAACCCGCCTAAACAATTATTTATAAGTAAAATCTTAGTAAGGTAAGGGAAGATCTTCTGTAGTGGAAGTCCGTAGTTATATGCACTTTAGGTGTATTTATTTTGATTTGTGAAAAATTTTAACCATCATTCAGCCCATGCAAATAGGACATCCACCCTCTTGGCATTTCACTCGGATCATATTCAGGTAAATGCACCAGAGATGACCAGAGGCTGGTTCCTCTCCTACTCGCAAAACCGTCCTGTATGCAACACAATCACCTTTTTTGGGTGTGTGTGCCAATCCAGTTATTTTTAGGTCGCAGCATACCATTGCATGACAGTCAAGCCTTGAGTGTTGGAGAGGATCCTGAGTAGAGAAGGCCTAGGACATTGCCACCATCCCATTCCAAAACTTAAACTACTTAATGATAACATAGTACGTAACAACATCATGTTCAAAGATTTCGTAAATCAATGTTAGTCATTGCTTTCTTTTATAATCCATGTTCACCTCTCAATTTTCTTTCCTGCCATGTGCTAAGTTCCTACCAAGAACCAAAACAACCATAAACAATACTCCCCCACACACACTACGAACATTGCAT